>CAUYPK010090325.1:0-10109 GCA_963574355.1 Loris lydekkerianus
ATGGTTTTCTTACGTGTGGCTACTTTCAAAATTTTCTTTTTCATATTAACTTTAGTGAAGTTAATTATGATGTGCATGGGTGATATCTTATTCATGTTTAGTCATACTTGGGTTCTGAAACTGTCTGCTATCTGAATTTCAGAATCTTTTGGCATGTCTAGAAAATTCTTTCATGATTTCATGCAGAAGAGACTCTGTGCCTTGAAAAGCCACTTTGTCCCATTCAGAAATTCCAATGAGGTGGATATTAGCTTTCTTTGAATTATCTGAGAGCCCTCTGAGAGAATAATTCATTTTTCTCTCCATTTCTCTTTCTCTTTGAGAGTTTGGGAGAATTCAACAGCTTTTTCTTCAATGTCAGAATTTTTTTTTTCTGTTTGCTCCACTTTGTTACTGAAATTCTACTGTATTTTTAAGAACCTTGAGGACTAAAAATTCTTGCTGCAATGTGTCAAAATCTTTGTGGCCTTGTCTTTAAATTCATTGAATTATTGAGACAACTTTTAAAATTTTCCTTGAATTTCTAATTCCAAATTTTGAATTTCTTCTCAAATTTCTACTTCCAAATTTTTTCCCATTATATTAATCTTATTTTCAATCGAAATTCTGAATTTAATTTCTGACATCTTGTCCATTTGTTTATGAATGAGATCTTCAGTTACATCTGCCATATCTTTTCTTGAAAGAATTGATCTACTCTGGTTATTAATATTATTAGTGTTTATCTGCTGATTTTGCCCCATGATTATTTTACACCATTTGACTTTTCCCTGGAGTTGTGAAGAGGACCCATACAGTGCTACACCCTAAGAAACTGTTTGGTTTGGTGGGGCTAAGTGGTTCTGTCTTGTTTTTAGATGGTCTCTGTCCAACACTAGTGAAACAATTACTCAAGGTTGAAGTCTCAGCTATGAAGAAAAACTAGCAATTAAGGCACCCTGCCCTTTTCAGGCAAAAATTGGAAAAGGAAAATTAAACCTCCCTACAAGCACACACTGAGGGCACCACTTGGATAGTCCTCAGGTGATTGGCTCAGTTCAAAAAGTCAAAATCAATTTACTCAGTCAGCATGTGTCTCAGGTGGAAGAGTTTAAAGGTCTCTGGAAACCAGACCACAGGTGTATGCTGACAACTCAAATATGACTTGGTCCTGTGCTCCATAAGGTCAGGAGGACCACTACAGAAAATAGATTATACGAGGAAGATTGATACCTCCTTTTCCACCTTGCACCTCTGTCACACCCAGTCACTAATAACCCTGCAGGACTTGCCCAGTTGCCCCCAATGAACAGATACTCACAGGTTTACATCTGCCTGAATCAAAAGAAAATCTATGTCTCCTCTACAAGGCCACTGCTCTCTTCCTCTATCTGGCAGTGGGAGGTAAGTTCTGACAAATGAAATAAAAACACAGACTCAGACATTTTAAAAAAATTTATGAATATCACAAGAAACTTTATTCTCAGATACATGAAAATCTAATGAAAATTGGCCAATATTTGGAAGCAGGTCACCTTGTAAAACTTAGCCAGATTCAAGTGGAAATGTTGAACAGGCCTATATCAAGTTCTGAAATAGCATCAATCATACAAAATCTGCCTAATAAGAAAAGCCCTGGAGCAGATGGCTTTACATCAGAATTCTACCAAAACTTTAAAGAAGAACTAGTACCTATATTACTCAAAATATAGAAAAAAAGGAAGAATACCCAATACATTTTATAAAGCAAACACTACCCTGATCCCCAAAACAAAAAAAAGACAAAAAACAAATATTTTAGACCAATATCACTAGTTATATAGATCCAAAAATATTCAACAAGTTTCTAACAAACAGAATCCAGAAACACATCAAACAACTTAATAAATCATGAACAAATAGGTTTTATCCCAGGGTCTAAAGGCTGTTTTAATATACATAAAAATGTAAGTATAATTCAGCACATAAACAAACTAAAAAACAAAGACCATATGATTCTCTCAATTGATGCAGAAAAAGTTTTTGATAATATCCGGCATCTCTCCATGAGCAGAATACTTAAAATAATTGGTATAAATGGGACATTTCTTAAACTGATAGAGGCCATCTACAACAAACCCACAGCCAATATTATATTGAATGGACTTAAATGGAAACCATTTCCACTCAGATCAGGAATGAGACAAGGTTGCCTATTGTCTCCACTCTTTTTTTAACATGATAAGTAATGTTTTAGCCATCACAACTAGGGAAGAAATGGTGATCAAATGTATCCATAGAGGGTAAGAAGAGATCAAACATTCACTCTTCGCAGATGATAAATGTATATCTGAAGAACACCTGTGATTATACTACAAAACTCTTAGAAGTGATCAAGAAATATAGCAGTATCTCAGGTTACAAAATCAACATTCATAAATCGGTATCTTTTATATAAAACAATAGTCAAGCTGAAAAAACAATTAAGTGCTTCTTTCATAGTAGTGCCAAAGAAGATGAAATATCTAACAAAGAATGTGAAAAATCTCTATAAAGAGAATTATGAAACTCTAAGAAAATAAATAGCTGAAAATGTTAATGGAAAAACCTACAATGCTCATGGCTGGGAAGAATCAACATTGTTAAAATGTCCATACTACCAAGAGCAATATACAATTTTAATGCCATCCCTATTAAAGCTCTACTGTCATACTGTAAAGATCTCGAAAGATAAATTATTCATTTTGTATAGAAGCAGACAAAACCTCGAATAGCCAAGACATGACTCAGAAATAAAAACAAAGAAGGAGGAATAACACTGTCGGACTTCAGACTATACTATAAATCAATAGTGATCAAAACAGCATGGAACTGGCACAAAAACTCAGAAGTAGATGTATAGAAAAGAATAGAGAACCAAGAGATAAGTTCAGCTACTTACCTTTATTTGATCTTTGACAAGCCAATTAAAAACAGTCAGTGAGAAAAGATTCCCTATTTAACAAATGGTGCTGGGTGAAATGGCTGGCAAACTGTTGATTGAAACTTCACTCACACCTTTAACCATTAACTAAGATAGACTCTCACTGGATTAAAGATTTAAACTTAAGACATGAAACTGTAAAAATACAAAATGAGAGTGCAGGAAAAACTTTTAAAGAAATTGATCTGGGGAAATATTTTATAGTATGAACCCCTGGGCAATTGAAACAGCTTTAAAAATACACTCCTGGGACAGGACCAAACTAAAAAGCTTCTGCATATCCAAGAACACAGTAATTTAAAGAAGCAGAAAGCCCTGAGAATTGGAAAATATATTTGCAGGTTATGTCTCCAACAAAGGTTTAATAACAGAACGCACAGAGAACACAAACATATAAGCAAGAAAAGAACAAGTGATCCCATCGGATGCTGAGCAAATGACCTGAAGAGAAATTTCTCTGAAGACAAGCTTACATACTACAGACATATGAAAAATCCTCATCACCCTTAATAAACAGAGAAATGAAAATCAAAGCTAGTCTGTGATATCATCTAACTCCAGTAAGATTAGCCAATATCACAAAATTCCAAGACTAGAAATGTTGGCATGGTTGTGGAGAACAAGGAACATTTATTTTTATTATCATTTTTTTTTCTTATTAAATCATACCTGTGTACATTGGGCACCATACACTAATTTCATAGACCATTTTACACATTTTCATCACACTGTTTAACATAGCCTGAACACTTCTAAACTGTTGTTTGTAATTCAAATTAATACATTTCTTTTGGAAAGATGTTTGGAGAACACAGAGATCTAAAAATAAATTTGCCATTCAATCCTATAATTCCTCTACTAGGTATATACCCAGAAGACCAAAAAATCACATTATAACAAAGATATTTGTACCAGAACATATATTGCAGCCCAATTTATAATTACTAAGTCATGGAGAAAGCCCAAGTGCTCATCGATCCATGAATGGATTAATAAACTGTGGTATTTGTACACCATGGAATATTATGCAGCCTTAAAGAAAGACGGAGGCTTTTACTTGTTACATGTTTACATGGATGTAACTGGAACATTTTCTTCTTAGTAAAGTATCTCAAAAATAAAAAAAGGATGCAATGTACTCAGCCCTACTATAAAACTAATTTATGGCTTTCACATGAAAGCTATAACCCAGTTGTAACCTAAGAATATGGGAAAGAGGAAGGAGCTGGAGGGGGGAAGACTGGTGGAGGAGGGTGATTGGTAAGATTGCATCTTACAAGGGCAAATATGAAACTTACTAAATGTGGAATATAAATGTCTTAACACAATAACTAAGAAAATTCCAGAAAGGCTGTGTTAACCATTGTGATGAAAATATGTCAAATGTTCTATAAAACCAGTTTATGGTGCCCCATTATAGCATATATATATATATATATATATATAATTCACTGAAAAATTCACTGAAAAAAAAATTCACTGTGTGGGAATTTTTCAGGGAGTACAAGAATCTAGAATATCAAAGTGTCAGAATTATGTAAAATTCAAATCTTTCATTAGTAGAGATTGTAGGAAAACCATTTTTCAGTGTGAGAATCATTTCTGAAGTTGATATCCAATGAGGGGAAAATTTTCAACATCACATCCCTGGTCAAAACTGAAAATGAGGGTAAATTCCTTAGCAATGTTTTTCTCCATTTATGTCTTGCTTGCAAAAAAGTGTTTTTTTTTTGTGTGTGTGTGTGTGTTTTGTTTTTGTTTTTGTTTTTGTTTTTGTTTTTGTTTTTGTCTCTAGGGAAAGTGTCCTGGTATCATAGCTCACAGAAAGCTTCAAGTGTTGTCATAAGCGAACCTATTCCCTCAGCTGGTATACTAAAAGCCTGCATAACATCTGGAAATTTTTTGTTCTTCAGAGATGGAAATCTCAGTATTACTCAGCCTTGTCTACAATTAAGAAACTCAGACAATATAACAGAAAGGGCCTTCCAATGTGGCAAGATAACAGGCATGAAGCATCACTGCTGACCACCAATTATAGATTGAAAAATATCCCAACTTCCATGGTTGGAGTGGTAGCTCTAATCAGTATTCCTAATACTTTGGAAGGCAGAAGCAGGTTGTACAAGTTACTGGGAACTGGAGAGGAGCCCCTGGACTCCCAGATGCTGAAGAGGTTGAAGACATAGGAACTTTTGAGACCAGGAGTTTGAAATAGCAGATAGCTAGGATGATTTCAAGGCATTCTATCCAGGGGAAAGAACTCAGATTCTGTCTAAAGGAAAAAGAAAATGACAACTTCAGTAGATTGGAACAATGTGCCTTCCATGTCAATTGATGGTAACCTGTATGTGAGCAGAGAGATAGGGTTGGTTGTCTCTCAAGTCCTCTCACCTCCTGGGTACTTCATAGGCTGTGAACCTATTGAGCACTTCAAGTTTTTTTTTTATTATTATTAAATCATAGCTATGTACATTGATATGATCATGGGGCATCATACACTAATTTCACAGACCAGTTGACACATTTACATCACACTGGTTAACATAGACTTCCTGGCAATTTCCCAGTTATTGTGTTAAGACATTTATTTAATACATTCCACATTTGCTAAGTTTCACATATACCCTTGTAAGATGCATCGCAAGTTTTAGAGAACATCATTATCATCAAGTACTTTAACTTTAATAAGTAGTTCACTCTTTCATAGTGGACAATTCTGTCTATCGTAGAATAGTCAAACAATTGTATGGCTATTATCACAATTTAATTTTAGAACTTTTTCTTCTCCCCACACACAAAGAACTTCAATACCAACTAGCAGTCACTTTCATCTTCCACCCCATCCTTCTCTACCTGTGACCTACTCCTAGCATACAATTGGACAATCTTGATGTTTTCTTCTGAGTTCAATCATGTTCTGTGTGGTCTTTTGTAAGTGGCTGTGTTTCCTTATCATAATAATTTTAAGTTTTATGTCTATTGCCACATAACTGTACACTTCATGACATTTGATTGTTGAAAAATATTCCATCATGTGAATATAGCAAATTATATGTATCCACTCATCTGTAAATCACATTAGTATCCAGAATATGTTCCCTTCTTGTCTAAGATTTTAAAAAGATTTTATTGAAAAGATATGCTGTCTCTGAAAATAGCCTTTTCTGTGTCTCTTGAGATGACTGTAGTTTTTATTACTGGTTATATCAATATAGTGTGTTGTATTAGTTAATTACCCCATATACAGTTAGACTGAAAATCCTGCTTAAAAATACCATTTTGTATACATGTATAAAATACTTTGTATGGGACCAGATTTTTTTTGCAAGTATACAATATATGTGAGGTAGACTGGATTCTTTGTTATTTTATTTGCCTCAGAAAAATATATTGGTACCATGATAGTTCAAGGAAATGCAAACTTTTAACCTCAAATCATGATCTTCAGTTTATGCTTCTCAGTATCTGAGAGTTTGGTCACATGGCAGGACTGGTGAAAAAATTTTGCACATAATTTTTGTCACTGGAGGTCTTACTATGTTGTCCAATCTTCTATGGAACTTCTTACTTCTCTGTCCTGGCTACTCCAGAGGCTGAGGCAGGAATATGCCTTCATCCCAAGAGTTGGATGTTGCTAATTCCATGACGCTCTAGGCTGGGGAATATAGTGAGAGTCAGTCTCATGAGAAAGAAAGAAAGAAAGAAAGAAAGAAAGAAAGAAAGAAAGAAAGAAAGAAAGAAAGAGAGAGAGAAGAAAAGAAAAAAAAAAGAAAAGAAAGAAAAGAAAGAAAAGGAAAAAAAAGAAAAGAAAAAAGAAAAATTGGTGGTCATAGTTTCAAAGAGCCAAGGAACAAGTAGAGGTCAGTATATAGATTAAATATGAACTACATAAAAGTAGGAGATTTATTATGTTGTCCAGTGGGGGAACAATGAGTTAGGAGAAGCTGGTTTGGGATTGGATTTTTAGGATAATGTCAGTCGATCTGATGGGTAGCTGTTCTGTAGAGATGTCTGATCCCTGTGTTTGGACTGATTGGGGCAAGGGAATATTGGCACAGATTAATGGAGTTCAACAGAAGAGGTGGAGGATACCCTCAGGATTTATTTAGTTGAATATAAAAGCCTGATTTGAGTGAAGAATTTATTGTGTTGCAGTGTCCAGTGACAACAAGAATCTAGGATACAAGTGGGTCAGAATTACATAAAATTCAAAGGTTTGATTAACAGAGGTTGTAGGAAAACAATTTACTATGAGAAAATAATTTCTCTATTTGGCATCTAATTTAGGGGAATGTTTTCAACTCTAGATTTGTAGTCAAAAGTATAAATGAGGGGTAAATTCCATAGTTATGGTTTTCTCCATTTATGTTTTGAGACAGAATCTCCTTTTGTTGCCCTCCATACAGTGCCATGGTAGCATACATCACAGTAGCCTTCAAGTGTTCTCGACAAGGGAACCTATTCCCCCAGCTGTGACTCTAGGTGCCTGCATAACATCTAGCCATTTTTTATTCTTCAGAGATGGAGATTTCAGTATTGCTAAGCTTGTTCTCTATTATACACTCAGACAATCCAACTGACAGGCCTTTTGAAATGTGCCAAAATGGCAAGCATGAAGCACTATCTCTGGCCACCAACCATACTTTGAATAACAATACAAATTCAGGTATGAATTGGTGGCTCACACATGTAATGCTAATACTCTGGAAAGAGAAGCAGGTGGTCCAAAGTAACTGCACAGTATGGGGAAACAACTGGAATTCCAGATGCTTAGAAGGCTGAAGAAAAAGGACCTATTGACTCAGGCGTTTGACACTTGGTTTGCTAGGATGATGTCAGGGCACTCTGCCTAGGCGGTAATGGTCAGACTCTGTGTCAAGAAAAAACAAACAAACAAACAAACAAACAAAAAAACACTTTAGTAGAATGGAACAACGTGCCTTCCATGTCAATTTATGGTAACCTGTGTGTGAGCAGGGAGATAGGGTTGATTGTCTCTCAAGTACTCTTATGACTGGGGTATCTTTTATCTTCCCCCACCAACCTTCCCCGGCTAAACCCTACTCCCAGCAGACTATTGGACTTGCTTTGATGTTTTCTTCTCAGTTTACTAATCCTCTGTGTTATCTTTTTGTAAGTGGCCTTGCTATTTTGTCATAATGACATTAAGGTTCATTCCTATTGCAACATAAATGTGCACTTCATTTCTTTGATTATTAAAAATATTCCATGGTGTGAATATAGCAAGTTATATGTATCCACTCTTCTATAAATTTTATTTGTTGTCTAAAAGACATTCCCTTATCATATAAGATTTTTTGTTGTTGTTGTTGTTGCAGTTTGCCTGAGGCTGGGTTTGAACCCACCATCCTTGGTATATAGGGCCAGTGACATACTAACTTAGGCACTGACGCCTCCTCTCATGTAATATTTTTAAAAGATTTTATCAACAGAATATTTTGCCTCTGTCAAAAGCCTTTCCCGTGTCTCTTGAAACAACCATGTTGTTTTTCTTATTGATTCGATTTATGTAGTGTGTTCTGTTAGTTGATTTCCCCATATAAAGCTGGACTTGCAATTCTGGTAATAGAACCCATTTGGGATAAGTGTATATAAAATATTTTGTATGCTGCTGGACTTCTGAACTGGTACAGTATCTCTTATATATTGGATAATGTGTTTCCTTTTCTTTTTACTTCATTAAAATAAATTGATGTCAGCATAGCTGAAGGAAATGGAAGCACCTAAACTATAATGATCCTCCTAAGTTTATGCTTCTCAGTAGCTGAGAGTTCAGCCACATGCCATCTCTGCTGGGAATATTTTGAACTTATTTCTTGGACAAGAGTGATCTTACTATGTTGCTCAGTCTGGTATGAAACCCTGTAGCTTCCAGTGATCTTTCTTGCTTTGGTCTATGAAATTATTTGGATTATAGGTGTGAGCTATGATCCTCATCCATTCTTATCTTTTGGTGAAGGTTTTCTTCCATTATCCTTATAGATAACAGCCCGTATATTGAAAAATAACAACTATATTCATATGTAATTTACACAGTCCACATGTCACCCATTTCAATTATAGATTTAAGACTACATATACAAAGTTTGCTTATATAGTTTGTTTTGCTACTAGGGAATTTTCCCTTAAGGTGTAGAAAAGAGAGACAGAAAAAAGAAAGGAATTAAGAAACAAAGAAACAAACAAAAAAAAGGGTGGCGCCTGTGGGTCAATAGAGTAGGACACCAGGCCCATATCTTATATGCCAGAGGTGGTGGGTTCAAACCCAGCCTCGGCTAAAAATTAAAAAAAAAAGAAAAAAAAAAAAAAAAGAAAGGAAAGAAAAGAAATGGAGAGAACAAGCAAATGAGAGAGAGGAAGAAAGGATAAAGTGAGAGAGGGGTGAAGAGAGGGAGGGAAGGAGGGAAACAAGAAAGAGAAAATTACCAAACTTGGTGTTTCACACTTATAATCTCAACACTCTGGCATACTTTGATGACTGAAGTTCTTGAACAAGGGGGTGCTGAGAATGAACTGAGCAAGAGTCAGACCCTGTATCTATTAAAAATTGAAAAAAGATATGTGCAGGGCTAAAGGCACCTATAGTCCTAGGAACATGGGAGTCTCAGGAAGGAGGATTGCTTGAATCATTGAGTTTGATATTGCTATGATCTAGGCTGAGGCCATGAAAAACTAGTATGAGCCACATAAGAAAATCATATCTCAAAAATATTCCCACACAGTCACATGAACATACAAACCAAACAAACCAACGAACACAGATTTTTTTTTTGTCTGAAAACTAAAATTACCATAATGGTTCCAGAAATATAGACATTCTTAAGACCTGTAAAACTATAACAAAATTGACACAGTAGCCAGGCATAGTAAATTTGTAAGCTTCTCTCAAATGTATGAATTGCAGTACATGTCAAACAAGCCCTTAAAATTTTATTTCAGGGACATTGCCTGTGGCAAAGTGACATGGGCAACCACCCTATACAAGGAGAGAGGTGAGTTCAATCACGGCCCTATCAATAGTGCAAAAAAGAAAAAAAAAAAAAAAGGCAAGTGTTGAATTTGTTTCCTGTAATCCCAGATTCTCAGGAGGATGAGCAATAGAATCATCCATCTCAGGAATAGGAACTTGCTGTGAGCTGTGATGCAA
>CAUYPK010090326.1:0-14086 GCA_963574355.1 Loris lydekkerianus
CATGACTTAGCAATTATGAATTGAGCTGCAATAAACATTCTGGTACAGATGTCTTTGTTATATTGTGACTTTTGGTCTTCTGGGTATAAACCTAGTAGAGGAATTACAGGATCGAATGGCAGGTCTATTTTTAGGTCTCTAAGTATTCTCCAAATATCCTTCCAGAAAAAATGTATTAGTGGGCATTCCCACCAGCAGTGTAGAAGTGTAGGTCACCATTTTTTATGGCTGAGTAATATTCCATGATATACATATACCAAATTTTATTAATCCATTCATATATTGGATGACAATTGGATTGCTTCCACATCTTTCAGATTGTGAATTCTGCTGCTATAAACGTTCCAGTGCAAATGTCTTTTTATAAAATGTATTTTTTTTCTTTGTGTAAATAACTAGTAGTGGAATTGCTGGATCATGTGGCATATCTACTTTTAGTGCTTTAAGGTATTTCCACATTGCTTTCCATAGAGGCTGTACCGGTTTGCAGTCCACCAACAATGTATATGGTGCTCCTTTCTCTCCACACCCATGCCAGCATTTGCCATGTTGGGTCTTTATGATGTGAGCCATTCTCACTAGAATCAGGTGGTGTTGATCTTCACTTCCCTCATGATCTGAGATGTTGAAGATCTTTTCATATATTTCTTGGCCATTAGTTTGTCTTCATTTGGAAAGTTTCTGTTCATGTCTTTTGGCTACTTTCAAATGTAGTTGTTTCATCTTTTCTTGCTGATTCATTTGAGTTCTTTGTAAATTCTAGTTATTATTCCTTTATCATATTTATAGCATGCAAATACTTTTCCCATTCTTAGTTTGTCTATTTGTTTTATATGTTCTTGAAGGTGCAGAAACTTTTTTAATTGGTCAGTTCCCATTTGTTTATTTATTTTTTGTTGCTGTGATTGCTTTTGCAGTCTTCATAAATTTTTCCTATCTGATATATATATATAAGAGATTTTCCAGAATTTTCTTCTAGAATTCTTATAGTTTCATGTCTTATGTTTAGAGCTATTATCCATTGTGAACTGATTTTTGTGAGTGGTGAGAGGTGTGGGTCTCGTTTCTGTCTTTTACATGTGGCTCTCCAGTTTTTCCAGCACTATTTATTTTCTCCAGTGTATGTTTTTGTCAAATATCAGAGATTATGAGGATGGTTTCGCCTGGGTTCTCTTTTCTGATCCATAGGTCTATGTCTGTATTGTTATGCCAGCACCATGCTGTTTTGATTACTATGGGCCTGTAGTATAGCTTGAAGTCTGGTGAAGTGATGTCTCCAGATGCTCTTATTATGCAAGGTTGCTTTGGCCATTCTTGGTCTTTTCTGATTCCTTATGAAGCACAGAACTATTTTTTCTAAGATCAAATAACATAAGTAGCTGGGTTCATCTCTTGATTCTCTATTCTGTTCCATACATCTACCTCTCTGTTTTTGTGCTAGTACCATACAGTTTTGATCACTACTGATTTATAGTATAGTCTGAGGTCTGGTAGCATGATTCCTCCTGCTTTGTTTTTATTTCTGAGTAATGTCTTGTTTATTCGAGGCTTTTCATGACTCCATATAAACTAAGTATTACTTTTTTTTGAGATCTTTAAAGTATGACAGTGGAGCTTTAATAAGGATTGCATTAAAATTGTACATCTCTTTAGATAGTATGGACATTTTAATAATGTTGATTCTTCCCAGCCATGAGCATGTATGTTTTTCCATTTGTTAACATCTTCAGCTATTTCTTTTCTTAGAGTTTTATAGTTCTCTTTATAGAGATCTTTCACGTCCTTTGTTAGATAAACTCCCAAATATTTCATCTTCTTTGGCACTACTGTGAATGGAATAGAGTCCTTGACTGTTTTTTCAGTTTGACTATTATTGGTATGTATAAAGGCTACAGATTTATGAGTGTTGATTTTGTAACCTGAGATGCTGCTGTATTCCTTGATCACTTCTAAGAGTTTTGTAGTAGAATCCCTGGTGTTTTCCAGATATACAATCATATCATCAGTGAAGAGTGAAAGTTTGAGCTCTTCTGACCCTATATGGATACTCTTATACCCCTTTTCTTGCCTAATTGTGATGGCTAAGACTTCCAGGAACCCAGCTACTTACCATTATTTGATTTTTGACAAGCCAATTAAAAACATTCAGTGGGGAAAAGATTCCGTATTTAACAAATGGTGCTAGATGAACTGGCTGGCAACCTGTAGAAAAACTAAGATAAACTCTCACTGGATTAAAGATTTAAACTTAGGACATGAAACTATAAAAATACTAGAAGAAAGTCCAGGGAAAACACTTGAAGAAATAGGCCTGGGTGAATATTTTATGAGGAGGACCCCCCTGGGCAATTGCAGCAACACCAAAAATACATTTGACCCGATCAAACTAAAAAGCTTCTGCACAGCCAAGAAAACAGTAAGTAAAGCAAGCAGACAGCCCTCAGAATGGGAAAAGATATTTGCAGGTTATGTCTGTGACAAAGGTTTAATAACCAGAATCCACAAAGAACTCAAATGTATTAGCAAGAAAAGAAAAAGTGATCCCATCTCAGTGTGGGCAAGGGACTTGAAGAGAAACTTCTCAGATAATTTTTGATTTTGAAAAATTTGCATATACTTGGTGAGATATCTTAGGGATAGGACAAGTCTAAACATGAAATTAATTTATGTTTTGCGTACACCTTAAACACATAGTCTGAAGATAAGGATATACAATATTTTCAGCAATGTTGTTCATGAAATGGAGTTTATGTATACTTAACCATCAGAAAGCAAAGGTGTCACCGTCTTAGGCACCCATGTGGACAATCTGTGATGGTTGTGGTGTCATCACCATTCCTACACTACCTGAAGGGAATCCTTTTCTTACATCTATTAACACGTAAATACTTAGCAGTAAAAACTGTGACATACTATCAATACAGTAATAGAAAAAAAAAAAAAATACAGTATTTAAAAAAAAAAAAAAGGAGTACAGTAGCATCACCAAAATGCTTGCATCAGCTGTTAAACAATAATAAGAACAAGCACCAACAGACTTTCAGTCTCTGCCTATGATGGACAGAATAAGCAAAAAACAGCAGAAAAAGGTAAGTCTTGTTCACAGGTAGAACCTGCCCGTGGCACATCTGGCCTGCACGAGTGCCATTTATCACCCTTTGTGGGTGTGCTATGCACTGGGGAATCTACGCATGTGCAGAAATGGTGTATACATGGGTTGAAGAGGCATTGGAGGGTCTTTTTTCCCCATGAGGACACTGAATAAATTGTTTTGCACCTGCAACCTGGCATATGAGGTCTGTTGTGGAATTTTTCACTTGTAGCATCATGTTAGAACTCCATAATTTCACATTTTGCAACATTTTGGATTTGGGGTTTCTGGATTGGGGTGTTCATCTATTTTGTGGTTTACCACCGTGGAGGTTTGGTTATGCATCATTATCCTGTTAAGCTCTAATACAAAGTATTTCTCTTTATAGTTCTTGTATAATAACATGTCTTAGAAAAATTTAACTCTGCATGTTGTCCACATTTTATATTATTGTGTCCTTGGTTTTAAATTCCATCTCTATATTAAACTCATAAGCAAATATTAGTGCTTCTTGTACAGTAACTATTCATTCTGTTTTCTCTTTCTTAAGTTTTTTTTTTCCCTCCTTTCTCTATTTCTTTGGTTATAACTGGAATAATTTTCCTTTTAATTTTGCTTTTCTTTTAGGAGAAGTCTGTTGGTAATATGTAATGTTTGTTTCCTTTTGCCATTATTATTGAATGATTTATTTATGGACCATACAATATAGACTATATATATATAATCAGTAACAAAGGATGAATACAAGTCACATGGAGCACCTCTTGTAAATGCAAAGTATTAAAAATACTTGAGTATTACAAATTTAATGAAGTTTTTTCCTTTCTTAAAATGTGTATATGTTTTTATCATCCTCTACCCTCTTTATATATTTTTTTAACTCACAGCTAGCAATAATCTTTGTAGATTTTCCACATTTCATAATTTACATCCTAATAGCATATATAGGAAACGTTTATAAGTTTTTTCTTGAAAAAATATTAAATATTACTTTAATGTTTTATGCTCTGAATATGATTATTTTGTTGTATTATTTACATTTATTTATGTTTTTATTAAAATTTAGACTAATAGGCCAATGGGAGAAGAAAACCATTATCGAAACAATTTTTCCACTTATTTTTTAATTAGATCATAACTGTATACGTTAGTGCTTTTGTAGGGTACAATGTGCTGATTTTACAAATGATTTGGAATGCTTACATCAAACTGGTTGACATAGCCTTCACCTCACTTAATTAATGTTTCACCTAAGAGTATACACGTCTTAACACAATAATTAAGAAAGTGTGGTGAAGGCCATGTTAACCAGTTTTGTGGTAAGTATTTCAAATTTTATATAAAACCAGCACATTGTACCCCATAAATGCATTCTTATACACAGCTATGATTTCATGAAAAAAATAAAAACTGGTGATAAACATTCTCTGACTAGACTCTAACCACTGTGAGATCCAGGGCTTTTTCTTTTCACTCATTGTTATACTTATAAAATTATTTATATACATATATATAATTTACCTACACACACACACACACACACACACCCTTTATAAATAAATATTATTAACTGAATGGATAATGCAGTCAACCAATTTAAAATCAATCATTAGAGAAAAGAGCATATAGAAATATTTTTCTATTCTGCCTATTTCCATATATACTGCTTTTTTTAAAGCCATCCCAGTGTTTCTTTTTTCTTTACTTTTTTTTAAATGACAGTACTTCCTGGAAATATTTTTATATCTATTGCTCACAGCTTTCTCATTCTACTTTATATCTTCATGATATCCCACCATAGAGATATATCTATTTATTTAATTAGCCCCTTGTGGATGGGAATTTGATTTCTCCCCCAGTTTTAAGAATTAGAATCACTATGCTAATTAGTGCCCTTATGCACATTACAATTTGTGGTTGTGAAAGTGGATGATTAGGATAAAATTCCAAAAATGAAGTCAGTTGTCAAAAGTAAATTTATTTATAATCTTAATAGATATTAGATAACAGGTAGATTCTGTGCCTTAGCAGCATAACATTTCTGCATGCCCAGAAGCAATGTAGCAGAGGGCCTATTTTCCAATAGCCTCAGTAACAGAGCATGTAGTTAATTTTAGATTTGGGGCTCATTTGAAAGTTTATAAAAAGGGTCTAAAACTATTTAAATTTGTGTGCCTATTACTATGGATGATACTAAACATTTTTGCATATGTTTAACACTGTAGTTCTTATATTTAGAATTCTTGCATTTGCATATTTCTATATAATACCTTCAAAATTTGTTTTTACAAAATCTAATGGCTCTCTGATAAGAGCAAAAAGACAAACAGTAAATTACCTTGTATCTTCTTCCTTCAAACTAACTCAACAGCATTAATTTCTTAATATTTATATTTTATTTTTAAATATGTATAAACATTTTCTTAAGTTACCTTAACACCTTTATCAAATTTCTAATGTTGTATTGCAATTTTTGTTGTCTTGAAGTGTCATTATTCCTTGCATTTGTCTTTGTTTTTAGTTATGTTATACTGTTAATTTTCACACATTTTTATAGAATCTTTGCATAAATGTAATGTTTATTCTTTCCTTAACACACATTAAATTGTGTTGAAATTTCTTGCACCAGGTATTAGCAAGAAATCTTTACAATAGTTGAAAGGGCCAGGATAGCTCCTGAGGTTTCTTTATTGATGCAGTAAGGACTGTTTTTAAAATAAATTAGTAAATAAATAAAATCCTTACAGTTGGTATAATCCACTTCCTTTTCAACATCTGGAGTAGGAATGTCTTTCCCCACAGCCTAGATATATCCTGCTTTATATACCAGTCAATGACCAGTCAGCACATAGAGGTTGACTGACACTTTATGAAAAACTGATCTCTGAGATCTGCGACCTCTGCCTTCATTATCCACCTCTCCCACTGGGCACATCTATTTGATCTCAACACTATTTATAATAGTTTCTACCTGAGGGAATGATATTTAGAAAATAGCGGGAATTTCTAACTTACCCCCCGAGGAAATCTATACTTTCCTCCTTTCCTGAATTTTCAGTGTTTATTTTTATTCCCATGCTCTCGAGTGACTTATTTTTAGCCAGAGAAATTTATTTATTTGTTTATTTATTCATTTATTTAGACAGAGTCTCATTTAGTCACCCTTGGTAGAGTGCCATGGCATCAATGCATGGCTATTTTTAGAGACAAAAATGTTGCTCTGGCTCAGGCTGGTCTTGAACCTGTGAGCTCAGGCAATCCACCTGCTTCGGCCTCCCTAGTTCTGGGTTACAGGTGTGAGCCACCATGCCCGACCCCCAAGCCAGAGTAATTTAAATGTGAGTGTGAGCACCAACCCCTCTCTGACCTGATACAAAGACACCTAAAGCCATATTCTTTGTCCTTTTTTCACCTACTTGTTGGATCAAGTGACCTGAGGTTACTCACCTGTGGCCCCAGCTTGTAAAATAGCCGGGTCCAGAATGACTACAGGAAGGAGGAATGCCCCGCTGACAGGTGCACCTCTTCAGGGCTGTTATGAGCAAGAAATCAACTTCTGCAATGACTCTGCTATTATGAGGCAGGAGTGGGATCTATTAGTTACATGTGAATAGCAAATCTACCTTCACTAACACAGTGAGCTATTTCTCTTTACAAACCTTATTCTAACTTGTTGACAACAAAGCCCTCCAAAACAACGCCTAGAGAATGTTGCTGTAGCCTACGAGAGATACAATAGATACCTTAAGAAAGGTGAAATAAGAATAAAAAGTTGAATTCAATAATATACGTGTTAGGAAAGTGGTTACAGGAATCAAAGGGGCTCTGATTGACTGATAGGGTGAAGAAAAAGAGTTTGAGAAGGAGTCAAGGGAATATGGAAGAGGCAGCCCACATCAAGACCTGTGGTCTACGAGCTGCCTAAGTCATGAAATTGTCTTAGAACGTGCACTAAACTGAACAGTCGCCTTAACAGACTTTCATATCCATACTCAATACCAGTCACAGATGTGGCTAAGTGACATATTTCTTTTTCTGAAATATAAATGTTGATTTTCACATACTTGGTCTTTTTGTTCATTTCACACACCTGCTAGAAGAAGGTAATTTGAAGAATGGAAAAACGTAACATGAGGAGATTAAATCATTTAATTTGGGAATTGAAGAAACAGGAGAAACTTGGGTAATTTTCTGTGCCTTTTAGTCAAATCAGAATCTACTTTTCTGGGTCCTGTAAATGTACATATACCTACAAAAGGCTTTGGAACTATCTCCTTTTTCTTTGAAATAAAACACTTTTTCCTAAAAAAAAATTAACCCATTAATCTCTGTAGTTGTAAGAGGTCTAACTGGAGTAAAATTTAAGGGAAAATAGAAACAATTCTCTTCCAAACTATTTATTCTAAGAGAAGGAATAATATTAGACAATTTTATTTTTTTAAGAGTTTTACTTTTTTGAGTGGCACCTGTGGCTCAAGAATAGGGTGCCAGCCCCATATACTGGGGGTGGTGGGTTGAAGCCCGGCCCTGGCCAACACTGCAAAAAAAAAAAAAAAAGAGTTTTACTTTTTCTTGATAATAATGGCTTTCAAAAACTTGAAAAATCAAATAGTATAAGTTTGTCTTTTTAATTAGTTTTGCAATAACCACTCTCTTGATCCTCAATTACTTCTGCTGGCATTTTGAGTAGCCACTCCCAAATTCTGCACACATAGCCTATATCTCCTAGGAGATTTCATGCTTTTCTTTGGCTTTTGGGGACCAAATCTTCATGTTTCCATTTTTATGCCAAATTCATTCAGGCTAATGATACAGAACAGGGTTTTTAAAAAACAGATTTTTTGAAATCTATTTCACATGAAACACAAATTCCCTCACTTAAAGTGGGAAATTTAGCATTTCTTAAATATCTTTGTAGATTTGTACAATAATCATCGTAGTCAAATTTTAGACCCACAAAAAGAGTAATATCACCTCCAGCAGTCTCTCCTCCTTCCTGCCTCTTCAAAAGCCAGTCTTAGTAACCACTGATTTACTTTCTGTCACTATTTGCCTGTGCTGGACATTTAGACTGACTTCTTTTATTCAACGTCATTTTTTCAAAGATTATTCATGTTGAATGACGTATCAGTATTTCGTTCCTTTGGGTTGGCAAATAACATTTCGTCGTAGGGCTTTCACTGCAGGAATGTTTCATCCCCTCATCATCTGATGGAAGTTGGGTTACTCCCCTCTCAGACTCTCACTCCCACTGCTTCTGGGAGCAGGAGAGCACAGGTTTCAAGGTAGAATATGTTTTCATTAATTTTGGATACATTCCTAGGAGCAGAATTTCTGAGTCATAACAGTAACTTTATATCTAATATTGTGAAGAAATGTCAGATTTTTTTCCAAAGTGGATGCTCATTTTACAATTTTAGCAGCAGTGTAAGAAGGTACCAATTTCTACACAACATTGTGCGTATTACGCTCCAGTTATCTGCGAGCTCTGCTGCCCACTGAAAACAACAGCAAAGGGCACAGGTGGTCATCACAGTTATGTTTTCTTATATTTTAACACCTATCAATTCAAATATTCTAACTATAATTCTATAATGAGTTATATAATCTACAAGTGATTCTAAAGAAGATTTCAGGGCAACGAATAAGAAAGAAATGAAAAGAATGTTTTTGAAAATACATCAACTGGCCTAGCTCCTTTATTTCCAACTGAATGAAACTTTTTTCTTCCTTTGTTAATCTAATGAGTTTTGTTTTATCATCTGTGTAATGTTCCCAATACAAAATACCCCAATATTTTCAACACTTAACTTTTTCTTCTTTTCTTCCTTCCTTTAAAAAAAAAAAAAAAAAAAAAAACTAAAAACTTTTCTCATACAAAGTACTCCTTACAAAGACTAGGAAAATACTTTATTCTACATTGAACTTTGGAGAGTGATTATTAGGCTCTTTTCAGGGCAATTCTAAAATTTCTAGGTGTAGGAAATACTTTACAAAACAGGCTATGAATCTTGTACCTTAGTTATTTACTTCTTCCCCAAATAAGATTTTGTTTTTGGTAGACCAGTTGTTCCAAATCTTTAAGGTCATTTGGGGAGATTTTATAAATATCTCTGCTTGGACAGCATCCTCATATGTTTTTTTGGGGGAAATTAGACTTGGGGTGGTAAGTTTAGAAATGGAAGTTTATAAAATTTCTCCATGTCATTCTAAATTGAAGACAGGCACTGATCACTGGCATAAATCTCTGTTTATAGAAAATATGTAACAACTATTTCTAGTAAATATTTGCTAATCTGCCAACTATTGACATAAACAGTTTTGAATTATTTTAATTATAAAACTGGTCAAAAAATAAGATATTAAAAGGTTGAAAAGTTTCATAATTGTTTTTCTTTTAAAAGTTAGTTTTAAAATCCACATTTATAGAAGAATGGGATTATTATTTTGTCATTTTCTTTGTATAATTAGATAGTTTTATATCATTAGAGTCATTTGAACTTTTTGAAAGCTACTTGACATCAGATGGTTTTTTAATTTGATCCATATGAAGTCTTCTGTCTAGCGTATTAATGAAAGATTATAACAGGTCTTGTTCACTCAAAAATAACTCATCATTTTGGAAGTTTAGCAGGAATTATGACATTTACTAATAAAAATGGTTATCTTTGAAAAAAAAAAAAAAGACATAGTCAAACAGTGCCTTAATGAAAGAAATAGATGTGGGAAAATAATGGGTATAATTACATCGCTGAAATGCACCTGTTTCTGTAACTGAATGTTTCCATGTGTTGAAACCTAAGCAACACTTTTAAATTTAACCTATATGTTTTAAACAGTGTCTGAAAGTAAGGAATAGCATAATATGCTTAGGAATGGCTTGTTACAGGGCTGGTCATAAGTGACAGCTCGGTACTAGCTGAGCAAATACGGCAGCGTAAGGATCGAACAAGGTGTTCACACTGCTTGTAGTAAGCTTTTCTATCTGTACTTCTGGAAAATGATATGTGCTCTCTCTACATCATAGCACTAATGGTAAAATGACATAAAAATAAATATATAAACATACTAAAGCAAAGGGTAACAATATAATAGACCATTTTATCCATGCTAAACAGGGAAGTAATCTACAGATGTTTTTTAAGCACATTTTATAACACTTTAAAATACTAGTTTAAAAAAGCTCTATCCTGGTCATGATCTGGGAACAGAATTTTGTTATAGTCTGTTTTGTGAGACATTCCCACAGGCCTAAGTTTGACAGAAAAGATCATTTTCAAGTGTATATTTAAAATGAATCAAATCTTGGCAAGATTAATTTTTATACAGCACAATCATTCCTTTGGTGAATAAACTTTTAACCTGCAACACACATCCTAAACCTGAAAAAAGTTTTTGCACCTTAGAAAGCGGCTAAAGGATAAGAAAATAGAACAAAATCTAGGGAACATCAAATATTAGCTTTATGAAAAATAATCATATTGGAGGAAGAAATTAAGTTATATTAATTCCAAGGCACAGCTAAATCCCAATGAACTTTATTTTTTATTTGTAATTATGAAGGCCAAATCCATTATTAGGAAATACAAATATCATTAAAACTATATAGCAGAAACTCATTATTTCTGCCTCTAAATATACTCGTGCTAATATGGATTGCTCCTTCTCTGAGATTTTTAGTTTTCTTCTCCAAATCACATACATGTTAAACATTTTTTTTTCACATTTTACAGTGACTCTAGCCCATAGTCTATAATCATAATGAATACCAGAGTTAATTCTGAGTCAGTACAATTCTTAATGAACTAATAATATCAGTTTATACGCACATATTCCACTCATTACCAGTCATTCTCCTTTTTTTGCATTCTCACTTCTTATTATCTTAGTGAGCTCAGAAAAAAAAAATCCATCTGAAATCCAGGCTCTGATAGCACAGTGACCATAGGAAGTGTTTCTCCTTTACCTCATTCCGCGTCCCATAGAAATTTGAAGGAGACGCTAGACTGTCCTCACACAGATACGACTCTAAAGTAGAGAGAGATTTTAAGCTATAAAGAGCTGTGGAGGAAAATGGTATAACACCATGTTATCGAATTAGTGAAAATTATTTTAAATTAATTATAGCATTCAGAAGTGTAAATCTCAACATTTGTTGACACCCAATAGCACTTCTTTCTTTTTTTCTTTTCTTTTCTTCTTTTTTTAATATTTAATTAATTAATTAATTAATTTATTTATTTATTTATTTTGTAGTTTTTGGCTGGGACTGGGCTCTTGAACCCACCGCCCCGGTTATATGGGGCCAGTGCCCTACTCCTTGAACCACAAGCACCACTTCTAATTCACACTTTAGTCAATGATAATAAAAATAAAACATTGTTTTTGGTGGCATGCAGTAAAAGAACACACTTATTCTACTCTACCTGGACTAACAGCTAGTTGGATAAGCAAACAGTAGGCAAAGCAAATAAATCATGAAAATTAACATGCACATATCTTAAATATTTTTACTTGAAACAGCAGAATAAAATAAGTCTTAACTGAAAATAATAGACATGAATGCCTTAAGTATTTTAACTCAAATCCTATTAAAGTAGACCAGAATCTGTCTGACTGACCTCACAACTGACTCACCATAGTTCTAAGGGCATTGAAGGGTGACAACATCTTGAAGATGGGTAAAATATGAAATAAACAGAGAAAACATATTTTGAAAATACCTGATAAAAGTATGTTGCTTACGATATGTTGCCAAATTAAGTATGGGTGAGACAATTGTAAGAGTTCAGAAACTATTTAGAAGATAGTCTTCTCTTTTGACTTAGTAAAAATAAAAACCCTAATCTACTATGAATGAGAATTTTCTAATAGAATTAACTCATATCTGGCAAATGGATGTGCGTTTGTACTATCTTTTCAAAACAAATGACAATTGGAATTATTTCAGGATTAAGGGCACATGATTTCTCCAATTGAACCCCCTCAAATTTAAAAAATGTGTATATGTATGGGGATGGGGCAAAAAGAGAGGGAGGGAAAAGAGACAAAAAATGATAGAATAATTGGGCCAAAATGTGAAGGATTTATTCATGCTAGGTGCTCTGCTAGACTTTGCATTCTCTTTGTCGTGCTAACTCCTATGTTCTGCAGATCCCAGAGTCAAGGTCAGCTTCTTAGTTCCCTGAGCTACACGAACACCCAATTGGATCTTCTCGTAACATGCTATATTTTACCTATGCAGTTTTCAGATTTATAAGTACACTGATATGTATCAGCTAGATGATAAACTCTATAAAAACAGAGTCTATGATTTTTAATCATTTGTTCATCCCAATACCTAGCATATTGCCAACACCTGGTAAGCACTTAACAAATTGGATTAAATAAATGAACAAAGATGGCCAAAAGCTCTTTTTATGTAATAGGTCAGGCTCAGGTATTTAATATGACAGAGAGTGAAATATTTTTCTTACCTCTCTGTGTTCTTCCACTTCAAAACAGGCACACCCCTCCTTCTGTCCATTAAACATTCAAAAAATGTTGCTAACAAAAGGCAAATTTGACAGCTAAACTTTTTCTTTTTTCTTTTGCTACATCTTGAGTAAAGACATGTGATCAAGATGTCACCAGGATAGATTACCTCAATATTGCTATTACCAACCTGAGTGCACTTTATCTCTCGGGTAGATCACCGGAGGACGCAGCTAGCTTTGAGAGCTTTTCCTAGTAGAGCTTGGGTAAGTTGGAGCCAGGTCATGCTGCTGAAGGAATGAGATGATTTAGAGGGGGAAAAAAAAAAGTAGAAGTCAGAAGATAATATCTTGCTATGTTTAGGATACAAGTAGAAAATTCTTAGATTATATTATATAACTGGTGATCTAAAATAATTAGAGTAGATTAATTAGATTTGTTGGCAACATTTATAATCTACAAGATTAACATAAAAATCATACCTTTTGTCTTTCCTTGAAAAACTAATGCAAAATATTGAATTTGTATTTCTGCTCAGCTACATACTATTAGTGGAGCTCAATACTTGCTACTCACTTTGTACAAGAATATACTTGCCAACTTGCCAGGTTCCTCACCTTGCTTAATTTATTAATTTATTTTATGTTGACATATGAATTTGTCAATCTTACTACAGGAATTCAAAGAATATGAAATGTAAGAATAAAGAATCTTACACAGGAATTTTAAAGAATATGAAAATGAGGAATATTTTGTGAGACCAAACTTACTTTAATCAGATTTGTATTTAATATGACAGATTTGGGAATTATTCTACCTTTTTTAATATCAATAGATATTTTCTGATCAATGATACATGTAATTAGAAATAGTACACTCTGTCTCTGTGTGTATGTAACATGTATCATAAATATATACATGTATATTACTCTATATGTACTTCACATCCATCTTCAACCTGAAACCTACATAAGTTTAACAATAATAAATATTCTAAGGTTTTAAATGTCCCCTTTTTTTTACTCTACTAAAAATGAGTGCAGTTCATTTTGTGTTGTTTGGGGATGTAAGAAATTCTTCTGTTGCTTTTTGAAAAGTTGTAAGTTGGTTGCTGATTGTATTACGGGACAAATCACTGTCTCCTTTGGAATCATAATTCTGGAATTAAATTGGACATACAAATATCTGTAGAAAATAGAAATTTAATCATTTAAATAGCATGGCCTTTGGTCTCCATTTAAATAAGAATTTCTAACATTTAATCACTTCACATTTTTTTTAATTTATTTTTATTATAGATAAAAATATGCACTATAGATGTGGCCCAACCCATTACCCTCCCTCCACCCGAACCTCCCCCCTCCCTTCCCCTTCCTTGATCCTTTCCTCATAGTCTTGTGGTATAGTTGGGTTATAGCCTTCATGTAAAAGCTATAGTTTAGCTTCATAGTAGGGCTGAGTACATTGGATACTTTTTCTTCCATTCCTGGGATACTTTGCTAAGGAGAATATGTTCCAGCT
>CAUYPK010090328.1:0-21148 GCA_963574355.1 Loris lydekkerianus
AAACCCAGCCCTGGCTGAACTGCAACCAAAAAATAGCCGGGCATTGTGGCGGGCGCCTGTAGTCCCAGCTACTCGGGAGGCTGAGGCAGGAGAATTGCGGAAGCCCAAGAGCTGGAGGTTGCTGTGAGTCCTGTGACATCACGGCACTCCACCGAGGGCGGTACAGTGAGACTCTGTCTCTACGGCAAAAAAAAAAAAAAAAAAAAAAAAAATTTAAAGAGGAGTCCTTTTATTGGAGAGCCTCCAGCGACTCCCTCAGTGTCCCAACATGGGGTTTCTGAGAGCAGCTCTGAGTGGTCTGGATCCTGGTTGGCGCGCAGGCTGCCCAGGTGCATTCCGGTAGGTTAACGATCATTGTACAGAAACAGAATTTTGCTGTTAGTTAGCTATACATTTTTTTTGTTTCAGTACTTTCCCCACCTGCTATTTCTTTTTTTTTTTTTTTGAGACAGAGCCTCAAGCTGTCACCCTGGGTAGTGCTGTGGCATCACAGCTCACAGCAACCTCCAACTCCTGGGCTTAAGCAATTCTCCTGCCTTTGCCTCCCAAGTAGCTGGGACTACAGGCGCGCATCACAATGCCCGGTTATTTTTTGGTTGCCGCGGTCATTGTTGTTTGGCAGGCCCGGGTTGGATTTGAACCTGCCAGCTCAGGTGTATGTGGCTGGCGCATTAGCTGCTTGAGCCACAGGCACCGAGCCCACCTGATATTTCTTAAAGGTCAGTCTGGGGACAGTTGGTACTTCCCGGTCCGTTTCTCAGGGGAGTTAGTCCAGCAAGAAGTCAGTGAGTGCTTTCTCATCTATCTTGGGAGTGAACCAGTCACTCCATTTTACTGAGGGCTTGCAGCCGAAATTTGTCAGGAGTTAACTGGTGTTTTTTTCACCGTAGTCTAGGCCTAAAACTGCAGGCCCCACACTCTCGGGTCTCTTTCTTTCGCACCCACTTCCAATGGTGCCATCTGTCTCCTTTTCACGGTTTCCTATCTCATTCTGAGGAAATGTGAAAGTCCTCTCAGCAGCCTCCAAAGCAGTCCAGGGCCTGACCAGCTGCTCCGGTGCCCTCAGCTCTCTGAAACACCCCACCTTGTTCTCATTAATTCTTCCTATAATGTTCTTGTCCCAGGGAGTAGCACTGCAGCTCACTCCCTCACCTCCTTCTGGCCTTTACTTAATTGCCACTTATCTAAAATTATAACCCTCCCACACTTCCTGCTTTTCTTCCCACTTTATGTTTTTAGAAGTTGGGGATTTTGGCTTGGTGCTCGTAGCTTGGTGGTTAGGGCGCCAGCCACATACAATGGAGCTGGTGGGTTTGAACCCAGCCTGGGCCTGCCAAACAACAATGACAACAACAACCAAAAAATAGCCAGGTGTTGTGGCAGGCACCTGTAGTCCCAGTTACTTCGGAGGCTGAGGCAAGAGAATTGCTTAAGCCCAAGAGTTAGAGGTTGCTGTGAACTGTGACACCACGGCACTCTACCCAGGGCAACAGCTTGAGTCTCTGTCTCAAAAAAATAAAAAATAAAAAATCGGGGATTTTGTTTTTAAAATTAATACTTTTTTTTTTTTAATTGAGGGTACAAAGAATTAGGTTATAATGTTCACATTTGTTAGGTAAAGTCTTTGTTACAATTGTGTCCCGCCTCCAAGAGGTGTGCCATCCACTCTAGCATTGTACCCATTTAGTTGGAACATTCCCATCTCTCTCGAACCTTCCCTCTCTCACTTCCTTATTCCCCTGCTCCCTACTTTGAATTGATTTGAGTTTTTCTATTTTTATTTATTTATTTTTTTGAGACAGAGTCTCTCGAAGGTGTCACCCTGGGTAGCTCACAGCAACCTTGAACTTTTGGGCTTAAGGGATCCGCTTGCCTCAGCCTCCCATATACCAAGAGTGGTGGATTCAAACCCAGCCCTGGCCAAACTGCAACAAAAAAATAGCCAGGCATTGTGGCGGGCGCCTGTAGTCCCAGCTACCTGGAAGGCTGAGGCAAGAGAATCACCTTAGCACAGGAGTTGGAGGTTGCTGTGAGCTCTGTGACACCATGGCACTCTACTGAGGGCAATAAAGTGAGACCATCACTACTAAAAAACAAAACGAAACAAAACAAAACAAAAAACATGCTGGTCTTCTCTGTATTGTTCCAATTTTAGCATATGTGCTGTGGGAGGAGTTTCCCCTCTTGCTCACATCTTACATTAGTGTGGTGCGTTTGTTATCATTGATGAACCAATATGGATACATTATTTATTTTTAAATTTTTTATAAAAATTGAGTGTGTGATTGTTTTGGGGGTATCTTCCAATGAGGACTTGACAAATTCTAGAAGACAATTCTAGACAAATTCTAAAAGACCTATAACACTTAATAATTACAATATTATTAACTAAGCACAGAGCTTCCTAAGGTTCACTCTGCTATACATTCCTATGCTTTGGACAGTTGTAGGATGTAATGTATCTACTATCACAGTATCTTACATAAGAGTCTCAGAGCCCTCAGAGTCTCCTGTGCTTCACCTGTCCATCTCTCTCCTTCTACCTGAGTTCTCGGCCAGCCACTGTCTCTGTAGTTCTGTGATATAGCTACACGCCTCTCAGACTGGCTTCATTGGGTCATACCCATCAAAGAGTCCTCCACGTCTTGTCATGGCCTGATAGCTGTTTTACTTTATTCCTTGGCAGTTCTCATTCTAATAGCTATTGGTTGCCCTTGCCTCAGGACGTGTGTTTAATGACAGGGATTCTCGTCTCATCTGCTTTGTTCACCACATGTCTTCAGTGCCTGTCATAGTGCTTGACTCACAGACGGTGTTCCAGAAATAATGGCTGATTTAAATTTTTGTTAAATGAACGAATAGTGCATCCAATTGAAGAGCAAACTATTCTGTCCAGAATCCTCCTGGCAAGGGTATATGTATAGTGTCTAGCATTGTGGACCACTAGAATTTCTTTCTTTCTTTTTTTTTTTATGCAGTTCTGGCCATGGCGGACTTGAACCTGCCACCCACGGTATACGGGGCAGCACCCTACTACTCCTTGAGCTACAGGCGCCGTCCGGACCCCTAGAATTTCAACTCCGCTGTCTCTGACTTAGGATGAGTCACCTGACTCAACCTGTTTGTGTCTTAAATTTTTTCTCAGTAAAACAGAATAAGAACAGTATCTCTCTGTAGGGCACGGCGGCTCACGCCTCCTAGCACTTTGGGAGGCCGAGGCGGGGGATTGCTTGTGCTCAGGAGTCTGTGGTTAAGTGAGCTATGATCACGCCACTGCAGAGACTCTGTCTCAAACAAACAAAAGACCAAGAAATAATAGTACCTCCTTCCAGGATTGAGGCGAGGATTCAATAAATTAATTTACACAAAGTTCTAGGCCCCTATGTGAGTAGTAATTGTTACTCCATACACGGAGACCCAGAGTGGGAGGTGGAAATGGAATGCCGGTTGCTTACGTCCAGTTCGGGATTCTAAACCGGTTGTTCAGAGAGGGAGCACTAGTAGTTCTGGCTGAAGTTGCTTCCCAGGAACAAAAGCTGCAAAGGGCGCGTAAGGGAGGCTTGGGGCAGAGGTGCGTACTAATCTCATTTGCCAATTACTTTACAAAATACTTTACATTCCAAACTATTTCAGTCCTCCCAAAATTAATCTTGTCAGCTGGGTATCCTCATGTTACCCATGAGAAAACAGGTTCAGGGCGATTAAGTGACTTGTCAGATGCCACCATACGGCTAAGTGGTGGTCCCCATTTTCCCATCCAAGAGCTCCACTTCACACTAGGATGCAACACGAAAACTCTCGGGTGAGAACCCTGGGTCTAGTGACCTGGAACCCGGGCAGGGTAACAAAACCACCTATAAATGCGCCGTGTACCGGCGGCTGCATACCGTGGAGGCGTCCCGACCTGCCCAAGTGAGCGCCAGGTGGCAGACTAGGCTTGCAGATTCACTCTGCAAATAAGCGCTGATTAGAGCATTAAAGCGATTCATTTTCCAAGCAACTCCTCCCTTTCCCCCGCCTCCAGGAGGCGGGGCAACAAAGCCCGGGAAAACTTGTCCTCGACCCACCCCCACTTGTTCTGGGGGCGGGGAGCTCTTTAAGTGAAGAACGAATCCGCGGTCGTACCCTTCCAAGCTTGGGAATTCTACCACTTGCTGCTTTAAGCTCCCTTTTGAAATGGGCCAAGCCATGCCAGCATTCCTAACATAACCTGCCCCCACTTCCCGTCCGCAAGACCTCCCCAGCTTTCAGTTCCTGGTTCTTTACAAAACTCAAACCCTGGGTTGGCCCCGGTAGCACAGTGGTTACGGCGCCAGCAACATACACCGAGGACGGTGGGTTCGAACCGGTCCGGGCCAGCTAAACAACAATGAACAATGACAACTGCAACAAAAAATAGCTGGGCGTTGTGGCAGACGCCTGTAGTCCCAGCTACTTGGGAGGCTGAGGCAAGAGAATCACTTAAGCTCAAGAGTTTGAGGTTGCTGTGAGCTGTGACGCCACAGCACTCTACCGAAGGCGACATAGTGGGATTCTGTCTCAAAAAAATAAAAAACTCAAACCCAACGTTCTTTCCAATCTCTCCTGCTGAGGGAGGGGGCTATGGGTCACGCCGTCGCCTAGGAACTGGACCGTGCAAGGAGCCCGTCTATCCAGATTATAAAACGACTTAGTGGGAAGACTGCGAGATAATCATCAGCCAGATGACGTAATGTTTGGGGTGGCGTTCCGTTCAGTGATTTCTGCACTGCATCAATTACATTGGGACTTAGTTTGAAAACGGATCTACGTTTCAGGGTTCCGCCCGCAGTCAACCAGGTTCCGCTCAAAGTGCCCACCGCGCATAAGCTGAGTTCCTAAATTTGCATAAGAGCAGCAACGCCAAGCTCCGAGCGGCCAATAGGGAGTGAGGGGCGGAGACGCACTTGGGATGGTCTCCCCTCCAATAGGAAAGCCGGGAATCACGCTGGCTTCTCTCTAAGCGACAGTGACGCAAGCCAATTGCTTTGGAGATGCACCGAATGGGCAGGTGGACCTCGGCGCTGCCAATGGGGAGAGGATTCTTCAAGGGGCCTAGGCTCTACGCCCAATGAAGATACGAGGACCTTGCGGGCCCAGTTCCGAGCGGCAGTACTTAAGGCCAACCCGGCGCGGAGCTGGGAGGGGCGCAGGACTGAACGACGCGGGGGCCAGCCAATGGCGAGTGCAAAAGCGGGCAGCCCCGGTCCGGAGCGCGGAGGGCGCTGAGGGAGGAGGGAGGCCGAACCGGAGAGAAGCAGGAAGTAGCGGCGGCCGTAGGGAGGGCGGCGGCGGCGGCTGAAGCCGGGTATAGATCGCCTAGTCTTGGCCCCCACCGGGAGCGGAACAAGTAAGTGTGCTGGTGTAAATACCCGCCCTCGGCTCCGCCCCTGGGGGGGCGGGTAAATGCCCGCGCCCCTCCCCCACTTGGTCAACTACCCCCTTCTCCGCGCCGCCCCCTGGGGCGGCTTCTGGGGAGGCCCAGGCGCAGCCTCCATCCCTAGGGTAGATGGACAAAACCCCCAGTGTGTTGGAAGCACAGACCTAGTAGGGTAAACATAGGAGGGTCGGGGACCCCAAGTCCCGGCGCCCCCAGACCAAGAGGCGCCTTAAGTGCGGCCCGGGGCCGGAGGCTGCGGGATGTCGCGACCTAAAATGGTGTCCGTGTCGGGGGATGAGGGCGGGGGAACTGGACCAGGCCGCAGCGGAGCCTGCACCTCGACTGGGCGGGGATCATCGCCCGGGCCTCACAGGACTCAGGCTCGCGCCCTGGGTACGCCGGGCGCCTTCCGATCACTCCTCTATCTCAAGAGACTCCAGAGTCCGCGCCAGGAGGAGGCTGCACTGCGCACGGAGGGGAGGGGACGAGGTCCTAGTTGGGACCGAGCAACTGCCGAGAGCTGAGAGTCACGCTGAGACCTTCCCTTCCCACTCCTTCCATGCATTCCCCGGTGCTGTGTAGTCCTGGGCCCCAAGGTTCTGCGCAGCAGCTCCCCACGGACCTGGCCTGGCTGAGGCCCGGTCTTCACTGTGCATGTAGGTGGGAGTGAGGGGAGCGAGAGAAGCGCCGTGCGCCTCAGTTTCCCCTCTAGCTTCTCTTAAGTACACCCCACCCCCTCCTTTCAACCCCAGATCTGTTCTCCGCGCTGGCCCACAGCAGATGGCAGGGACTTAATTCCACCGACTGCCCAACTTGGCCTCAACCTAATCGCCGGCCCCTCGCCCTCCTCTGCGCAGCAGGCCTGGGGCCCGGGCAGAGAGCAGTGGAGCCCCCACCCTATCTGAGCCTGTTCAGCCCCTTCCTTTGGCTTTTGGAGAAGAACAGAGAGAAGAAAGGGCAGGGGAGGTGGGAGCCCTAGGGGCAGGGTGCCAGCGGTTGCAGAAAGGGCTAGGTAGGGGAAAGGGGAGTCTCCTTGGCCTTGGGGTCCCTGCTTAGTTGATTGTCTGCTCTGGGTTGGTGGCGATTGGATGATCTCTAAGTCACTTGGATGCCAAAGAGAGAGGTGGTTGGGGGAGGTGAGTTCCAGTATTTTCTCATAGTCCCCCTGGCCTGTGCTGACCAGCTCACTCTTCTGAGGCCTCTTTATGGGAGGGAGTCAGGCCCAGGACCACCCTATGGATTCATCAGGGCTGGAACAAGGTGAAGGGCTTTGTTCAAGCACAGTCTGCAGAATTAAGTGAGGGGGTGAGGTGAGGGGAGGACTCCTACTTTCTTCTTCTAGTTTGCACCTTTTCCCCCACCCCCACCTTGGTCTCCAGCAATGCCAGCTGCCACCTGCTGGGACTGTCTCCAGTTACAGTATGAAGGCTGGAAAGAGGTGAGAGAATTGGCCCTGGGAAATGGCTTGCATCCTGAGCAGAGAATGTGTAAGAATAGAGACTTTTTTAGTTGCTCTTCTTTCAGACACAGAAATATTTGTGGGTAGAAACTGGTAGGGGACAGACCTGGCTCCCCACATACTCTGAGCTGGCCGCCTTTTTGATACAGTGCCACATATGTCTTGTGGGATTTGGGGGGGGCTGGGTCAGGTTGGGGTTGGGTGAGGCTTCCTGGGCTATTGTTGCCAAAGTAGGGATTTTGAGGGCAAGAAGTTTGAGTTGGGGGGTAGACTGAGGCCAGGAGCTGGATTGTCCCCATCGTGGCAGCTGTGCTGGTTAAGCTGGTATCATGGGGGTTTGACTGAGAAAGTAAGATTGGGAGGGCGGACCAAGGCCCTCTGGGGAAGGTAATGAGGGAGCAGCAGGTGTTCGTGGCAGGAGAGGCCTAGGCTGGGGCCCTTGTGACCAGGTTGCCGTCACTGTTTTCCCCTCTGTCTCTCTTCTCTTTGTCTCTTTCTGTTTCTCTGTCTTATTCTTCCATCTAGGTTTTTTGGATGATTTCACTCAGTCCATATCTCCCCGCTGACCAAGCTAGATCTCCAGGTGCAAATGATGGTCCCAGGAGCTCCCAATTTGACCTTACGTGTCCCTGACTCTTGTTTCTGACCCCAGCCCTGGGTTCCCAGTACTTATTCCTTCCCAACTCCTCCTTGACTTGATGTGTCCTGCTTGGCCCAGCTGGAATAATCAGTCCTATCCTGGGTCTGACTCGGAACAGGTCTAGGGTGCGAGGAGGGGGTGGGGTGTACTTAACTATACATTTACAGTTTTATATCATTCCAGAATGACCCTGTGATACATAGATCACTTGTCCCCTTTGTCAAACAGCAGAAGTAAGGCACTGAAATAATTTGCTTCTCTAGCAGCCCATGATCAAGCTAATCCAGAATTGTTTCTTAAGTTTTTGCTTATGTCACTTCCCTTTTGTACATATGGCCTGTCAGATCTCTGTGGATCACAGAAGACCTGTGAAGAATAGGAATTGTTCCTCTGTTGACATGTACGTGCCTTCAAACCTAGAGTGTCGTATATATCCTTCTCTCTTAAGATAGTATCAGTTGATTAATTCTTTGTTGGGCAGAAGAAGGGATGAGCTACCTCTGCCTCTATACCCTTCTTTTTCTTTGAAAATGTAGGCTCTGTGCCCATATCTCAGTGGTTAGGGCGTCGGCCACATACACCAAAGCTGGTGGGTTTGAACCCAGCCTGGGCCATTTTTAAACAACAATGACGACTGCAACAAAAAAATAGCTGGGCATTGTGGTGGATGCCTGTAGTCCCAGCTACTTGGGTGGATGAGGCAAGAGAATCACTTAAACCCAAGAGTTTGAGGTTGCTCTGAGCTCTGACACCACGGCATTCTACTGAGGGTGACAGAGTGAGACTCTGTCTCAACCACAACAAAATGTATGTGAGTGTGTGTGTTTGTGTATACATTTATTTATTTGGGCTGGGTAGGCTGGGCACGGTGGCTCACACCTGTAATCTAGACAGCTTGAGCTCATGAGTTCGAGACCAGCTTGAGCAAAAGTGAGACCCTGTCTCTACTAAAAAATAGAAAAACTTAGGCAAGAGGATCTCTTGCATCCAAGAGTTGGAGGTTGCTGTGAGCTATGATGCCATGGCTCTCTACCCAGAGTGACAGCTTGAGACTCTATTTATTTTTATTTACTTTATTATTTTTTTGTTTTAGGTTTTATTTTATTAATTTTTTTTGGTGTCACAGCTCACAGCAACCTCCAACTCCTGGGCTTAGGGGATTCCCTCCTGAGTAGCTGGGACCACAGGCGCCCACCACAACACCCAGCCATTTTTTCTTGCAGTTTGGCCAGGGCTGGGTTTGAACCCGCCACCTCTGGTATGTGGGGCCTGTGCCCTACTCACCGAGCTACAGGCACTGCCCTGAGACTCTATTTTTATTTATTTTATTTTATTTTATTATTTTAGAGATAGGGTCTCTGCCATCCAGGCTGGAGTGCATTGGTGCACTGTGGCCTCCAACTCCTGGTCTTTGGTGATTCTCCTGCCTCAGCCTCCCAAGTAACTGGGACTACAGGTGTGAGCTATTATACCCAGCTAAGTGTTTCAATTTTTTTGTAGAGATAGGGTCTTGCTATGTTGCTCAGCCTGGTCTTGAACTCTTGGCTTCAAGCAATCCTGCTTTGGCGTCCTAAAGTGCTAGGATTACAGGTGTGAACCACTATGCCTGGCCCTTCTCTGTATTTCTGAGAAGTCTCTTTTCCCCTGCTTTTTCTGGATTTTGGAGACTGACCAGGTACATGCATGGTGCACCTCCAGCACCTCTCTAGGATTCTCACTACAGGGGAAGTGTACCTAAGTTGGAATGTGTGTGGGTTCTAAGAGAGTTTAAACATGGAAATCCTCAGGGAGGAAGTCCAGAGCCTGTCTTGCAGATGTCTCAGTTTTTCCTGCTCCTTCCTATTTTCATCAGGTCTGGGCGCTATGGGGGACATGAAGACCCCTGATTTCGATGACCTCCTTGCTGCCTTTGACATCCCTGACATTGATGCAAATGAAGCCATCCACTCTGGGCCTGAAGAAAATGAGGAGCCAGGAGGCCCAGGGAAACTAGAACCCAGCATAGGAGGCGAATCTAAAGATACAGAAGCAGCCTCTGCTGGGGATGGCCCTGGGGGTCCAACCCAGGCTGCTGACCATGGCCTGCCACTGCCAGATATTTCCACAGTCAGCGTCATTGTCAAGCATACTGTGTGCCCTGAGCAATCTGAGGCTCTGGCTAGGGGGTTAGGAGAGGAGGGTGGCCAGGCTGAGGTGTTGATTAAGGAAGAGTGTGTGGATCCTCCTCTGATGCAAAATGGTTTTGGGGGTCCTGAGGCATCTCCCCCAGGAACCCCTCACTCTCCAGCTCCTCCTGCTGAGGATACCTGGAAAGAAAAAGCCATGGAAGGCAAAACTCATTTGGACCTCTTTGCTCATTTTGGGTCTGAGCCAGGGGAGCATTCAGACACCCTGCCTTCCTCTGTACCTTCCCCTCCTCGGGAGGGGGACATGACCCTACCCACTTTCACCTCTCCCTTTGAGCTGGCCCAGGAGAATGGCCCAGGCCTGCTGCCACCTGGTTCTTCCCCACTTCTGGGGGCCTTGAAGCAGGAAAGCTGCAGTCCCCCTCATCCCCAGGATATAGCCCAGGGAGCCTTGGGCTCTAGCCCCGAAGCCTTGGGCATCCCTGCCAGCACCTCATCCCCCCAGGTTGCTGGGATGCCCTTCTTCAAGCAGTCTCCAGGGCATCAGAGCCCTCCCACCTCCCCCAAAGTACCCAGCTGTCAGCCCCTGAAGGAAGAAGACAACCAGGGGCCAGTGGACAAGTCTCTCCAGGAAAGTCCCCATAGTCCCTCTAGTGGAGCTGAGGCAGCAGATGAGGACAGCAATGACTCCCCCACCTCCAGCTCCTCTAGGCCTCTGAAAGTACGGATCAAAACCATTAAGACATCCTGTGGTAGTATCACAAGGACTGTAACCCGAATACCCTCCGACCCTGACACGCCTGCCCCCTTAGCTGAGGGGGCCTTCCTGGCTGAGGCCAGCCTTCTGAAGCTATCCCCTGCAACACCAGCCTCTGAAGGTCCAAAGGTGGTGAGTGTGCAGTTGGGTGATGGTACGAGGCTGAAGGGCACTGTGCTGCCCGTGGCCACCATTCAGAATGCCAGCACTGCCATGTTGATGGCAGCCAGTGTGGCCCGTAAAGCTGTAGTTCTTCCTGTGGGGACCACCACCAGTCCTAAGACGATTGCTAAGAATGTACTGAGCCTGGTGCCCCAAGCTTTGTCCAAAGCTGAGGGGCGGGCAGGGCTGGGGTTAGGGGGGCAGAAGGTGAATGGTGCCTCTGTGGTGATGGTGCATCCTTCAAAGACGGCTACTGGGGCAGGTGTCGGGGGCGGCACAGTGATCTCACGGACCCAGTCCAGCCTGGTAGAAGCCTTTAACAAGGTCCTCACCAGCAAGAACCTGCTGCCTGCCTACAGGCCGAACCTGAGCCCACCTGTGGAGGCTGGGCTGGCCCTCCCCCCAACGGGCTACCGCTGCCTTGAGTGTGGGGATGCCTTCTCTCTGGAGAAGAGCCTGGCACGGCACTATGACCGCCGGAGCATGCGCATCGAGGTCACCTGCAATCACTGCGCCCGCCGCCTGGTCTTCTTTAACAAGTGCAGCCTGCTCCTGCATGCCCGCGAGCACAAGGACAAGGGGCTTGTCATGCAGTGCTCACATTTGGTCATGAGGCCGGTGGCCCTCGACCAGATGGTGGGGCAGCCGGACATTACACCCCTGCTGCCTGTGGCTGTCCCACCTATTCCTGGACCTCTGATCTTGCCTGCCTTAGGCAAGAGTGAGGGGGCCATCACCTCCTCTGCCGTCACAACAGTTGCTTCTGAGGCCCCTGTTCTGCCGCTCTCAGTGGACCTCCCTGTTGCCCCTGCCACCTCTGCTTACACGTGCTTTCGCTGTCTGGAGTGCAAGGAGCAGTGCCGGGACAAGGCTGGCATGGCAGCCCACTTCCAGCAGCTTGGGCCCCCTGCCCTCGGGGCCACTAGCACTGTGAGTTGCCTTTCACAGCCCTTATCTGGATTGGGGATAGCCAGGTGCTGTGGTGATAGGATCTAGGAAGGAGTTGGGGGCTTGGTTAAGAGTAGGGTCTGTCCAGGCCACTCCTCACTGCCTTGCCTTGTTTGACCCACTGACAGGTGTGCCCAACCTGCCCCATGATGCTCCCCAACCACTGCAGCTTCAGTGCCCACCAGCGCATGCATAAGAATCGACCCCCGCACGTCTGTCCCGAGTGTGGGGGCAACTTCCTGCAAGCCAATTTTCAGACTCATCTACGTGAGGCCTGTCTGCATTTCTCTCGCCGTGTAGGATACAGGTGCCTCGTACCCTTCCCTCCATGGGGCTTTAGGGTCTCCTGGGGAGAGCCCCATCTCCTTCTGCCATCTCTTGGCCTTGTTGTATGGGCAGACTCTGCCCTGAGGTGGCAAGTTCTGCCTTCCTTGTGGAGTTGGGGGGAAGTGGGCTGCCTCTGGAGTGCCACTGTCCAGGCCTGAGGAACCAGGCCTCTACAGCTCCCTCTTACTCTGCCTTGTTCAGGCTTCATTGCCGATTCCCTCCTTCGAGGTCCATTCCCTGAGGATAAATGGGGTGGGGATGGGCATAAGATGCCCTCACCTCACCACAGGGGCTCCCACTTCCTCCCCAAGGTGCCCCAGCTGTGCGGTGGTATTTGGGAGCATGAACTCCATCAAGTCCCATGTCCAGGCGTCGCACTGTGAGGTTTTCCACAAGTGCCCCATCTGTCCTATGGCCTTCAAGTCTGGACCCAGCGCCCATGCTCACCTCTACACCCAGCATCCCAGTTTCCTCATGCAGCAGGCCAAGTGAGACCACGGGCTGGGGGCAAGCAGGGGGCAGGGTGCCTACCCCACCTGATGTCACGCTGTCCTCTGCCTGCAGGCAGATCTACAAATGCGCCATGTGTGACACAGTCTTCACCCACAAGCCCCTGCTGTCCTCACATGTCGACCAGCACCTGCTGCCCCAGCGTGTCAGTGTCTTTAAGTGTCCATCCTGCCCTCTGCTCTTTGCCCAAAAAAGGACCATGCTGGAACATCTCAAGGTACAGGACAGAGGGCTGGGGGTGGGTGCTTAGTTCTGCTGACCTGGGGTTGGGTCACATCCCTCAGCAGTGGGAGCAGGGGCAAAAGCCAGGCCTCCTCCACAGCAGCTCTCCCCTGTCTCCCTCTGCAGAGCACCCATCAGTCTGGGTGCTTGGGAGAGGAGCCTGCTGGGAAAAGGGGTGCCCTTCTGACACCCAAGACTGAGCCTGAAGACCTGGCTGTGTCTCAGGGAGGGGCGGCACCTGCTACTGAGGAATCCTCTTCATCTTCAGAAGAGGAAGAACTGCCCAGCTCTCCTGAGCGCCCCCGTCCAACCAAACGGGCACGGCGGGAAGTAGGGAGCAAAGGCATCAAAGGTGGGGGAGGTGGTGGTGGCTGGACCTGTGGCCTCTGTCACTCCTGGTTCCCTGAGCGTGATGAATACGTGGCTCACATGAAGAAGGAGCATGGCAAGGTAAGTGGCCCCAGGGGGACAGGAAGGGCTGGCTGTGTGATAGTGGGGACAGGGCCCTGCAGCCTGGCTGTGACATTTCCTGCCCCTGCTCTCCCAGTCAGTGAAAAAGTTTCCCTGTCGGCTGTGTGAGCGCTCCTTCTGCTCAGCACCCAGCCTGAGGCGCCACGTCAGGGTCAATCATGAGGGCATCAAGCGAGTTTACCCATGCAGGTAACCCTTGCCCCCACCTTCCCTAAAGTGGCTTTCCTAGTAGCCCAGAGAACTTTCTCACCTGCCTCTTGTCTAAGTGGCCTGAGGCTGAGCACTCCTCTGGCCTGCTCCTGTCAGCCTCGGCTGTGCCCCTCTCCCACAGGTACTGTACGGAGGGGAAGCGTACCTTCAGCAGCCGCCTCATCCTGGAGAAGCACGTGCAGGTCCGGCATGGCTTGCAGCTTGGGGCCCCGTCCCCTGGCCGGGGCAACCCCCGGGGTCCTGGTGCCCGATCCCAGGTAGGCACAGACTAGACTGCTGTGTTAGGGCCCTACAAGTGGGAAACTGGGCTAATGGCCCAGTCTTGGAGACGCAGGGACTGGGGGTGATGGTTGAGGCCCCGTTTCCACCACTCTCCTCTAGGTACCAGGCCGGAAACGCCGCCAGTCTTCTGACTCTTGCAGCGAGGAGCCTGACAGCACAACACCACCAGCCAAGTCCCCCAGGGGAGGACTTGGGCTGGGAGGCCATGGCCCCCTGCGCTACCGAAGCAGTGGACCAGTGGATCAGGGCCTTGCTGTGGGGTTGAGGGTGGGTGGTGGCACCCAACAGTGCCTCGACTGTGGCCTGTGCTTTGCCTCCCCTGGCTCGCTGAGCCGGCACCGTTTCATCAGCCACAAGAAGAGACGGGGTGTGGGTAGGGCCGGTGCCCTGAAGTTGGGGGATGGGGAGGAAGAGGGTCCCCCTCCATCAAAGTCTGACCCAGATGGTGGAAATTCAACCTTGCCTCCTCCTGGGGGCCCACTGACCTGTAAGGTGTGTGGCAAGAGTTGTGACAGCCCTCTCAACCTCAAGACCCATTTCCGCACACATGGCATGGCATTCATCAGGGCTCGGCAAGGGGGCAGCGGGGACAGCTAGGCCTCAAGCCCAGGACTGACCAGCCCTTCTCTCTTCCCAGGGAGCCTGGTTTTCCCTGCTGCTTCCTGGGCTGTGACATTTCGTTAACATTCATATTTTGTTCAAATCCTCTCTCTCCCCCCAACCCTGAGGAAAAGCTTTTGAGGAATATAGTTACTTGCAATCTCCCTTTGGGTTAGGCCCTTGGGCCCTGTTAGTGGCCCTTCCATTCTTCTTTCTGAGCCCAACACTAATGCTCCTGCTGCAGAATTCCCAGTGTAGGACTGGGGCTGGGAGGATGGGACAGTCATAGGCCTGCAGACGGGTACAGAGGGACCAACGGGCATGGACAGCCTCCACAATTCCTCCAGGCATAGACTGGAATCTTCTTCCTCTGGGCCAGGCCCTAACACCCCACTCCCAACTCCCTGGCGCTCAACCCACCCACCCCTGCAGTGCCTTTCACTTCTTTTCTTTTACCCCAGAAATCCAGGGGTTGGTGGGGATGAGTCCCGTCAAGGGGGCCCAGGGAGAAGGGGACAGGCTCTCAGGAATCTTTATTCTTGTAGTAATAATACTAACAATGGGGGAAATAGAAAACCAGACCATTAAAACTGCTCATGGTTTAACCCCCTATGCAGGCCTCTAAGTGACTTGGAAACGTGAAGTTGGGGGGGGGGGGCAGGAGTCAAACCTGGGGAGACCCTTTTCAGGGAAGAAGTGGCACTAACCAAGACAGGGACAAAGCAGTCAAGGAATTCCTCCTGTTTCTGTGTGTGCCTCTGGTATCTTGGACACTGAGGTGTCTGCTTACTCATCACTCATCCCCTGCCCCCTAAAAGAAGCCAACTTGGAAATGACACGGATGGCTAACTAAGGACTTTATTTCAAACAAAAATTTAAAAATAAAAAATTGAGAGCTATTTCCCTGGGTGTGGGGAAGGGATCAGGGTAAGGAATTCCTGTGGCTATGTCACGTACCCCTCATACGTTGGGAGGGGTTGTGGTAATTCTTGTCCTTGCCCCTGCAGTAGGCACCTCAGCAGGTGTAGAGCCCTGCCAGGGGAACTTAGGCTAGGACCATTTCCTGGGAGGGGCACAGTTGGGCAGTAGTCTGGCCAAAGGCCAGCCACAGGATTGAGTCTTAAGTGCCAAAGACCTACTCGTCCCCCCTTGGGACTCAGAACAGACGAAGTAGGTGGCTTGCAGAGAACCTCTCAGATCCTGGCGAGAAGACAGGCCCTGGCGTCCCTCACATTCATCTCTGTTCTCTGGAGGGCAGTGAGTCCTGGAGTTGGTCAGGTGGTAATACTGACGTAGTGCTGGAGGGCAGGGAAGCCCCAGCAAGTCTGGACCCCAGAGCTGGCTATCCCACCCCATGACAAGCTCTTGCCTGTTACCACATGATCCTTTGTATTTCTTGCCTTCCGTTTCCCTCTGTGGATGGTTGGGTAGGTGGTTTCCTGGTTTGGGGTTTCTCAGACAAGGGCTCCTCTGGGAGGGCCCCTGGGCTCCACCCACCACCCCTGGGCCTGAGAAGGAGGATATCACATGATGCCATTGGTGAGGTACTGGAAGCCATCATAGAGTTTGGTGGTGATGGACCGCATGCTGCCGTCCACCATCTGCTCCACCAGCAGCTGAAGCTGCTCCTCTGTCATGCTCATGTGGAACCTCTCTTTGAGGTTGCGAATGGTGCTGGAGCCATGGAAGCAAGGGAGCTGAGAACCTGGGGGAAGCAGGGGGGGAAGATCATGGATGGATAGGAAGGAACAGTAGTAACAGCCACAGCAGATACAGACCAGGGGTGTCTGAATTGCCCCTTCCCTCCCACCTTAGAGTTCCCTGACAGTGCGGATGTAGTTCTCGTTGGGCAGAAAGTAACTGGCACGAAGCCCTGACTTAAGCCCCTCTTCATCCCACATTCCTCAGCACCTCTGGAGGTGAGGGCATGTGAGCAGAGGAGGAAAGGAACAAGCGCAGATCCCCAGTAAGGGGATGGGGGGCAGTCAGAACCCAGAGGGCAGGCTGGGAAGAGGCTCTTGGGAGCGGGCCCTTAGCTGGGCACTTATCTGGTTGCAGGCCTCTGCCTATGCTACGTCTGACACTCACAGATGACCTGAGCCACCGTCATCACGGGGCCAGACGGGGATGCTCCTGAGCAACGACGACAACCTGTGGGTAGGGGTAGGGGTGGGGAGGAGGAGGAGACTGGCAGCTTAGACTTGGTGCACACCTGGGGCCTTGGGGAGGGAGATAGACAGGAGGGAGTCCTGGGCCCAAGACAGTAGATAGGCAATGTGGAAAGAGCAAAATGGAAGAAGATAAAGATGAGAGACAGAGAAAATAGTTCTCAGCTTAGAGCCGGAGGAGGGGTCAGTGGTGAGAAGGGGAAGGGGGGCTGAGAACAGGGCAATCAGGTCACAGTGGAATGGAGAAGAGAGACAGGAGGAGGGGACTCATATGCTCAGAGTTGGGCAGGCATGGGGAGGTGAGGACCAGAAGCGGCAGTGACACTGTTCTCTCCCTGAGGATGCCCAGGAGGAGGCTTCTGCACCAGCCCTGGACCCAGCTCTGTCAGGGTCAGGAGGAGGATCAGATCAGAGTAGGAAACCCTCTGGGAACCACACCAACCCCAGGTCTTGAGGTGGAATCAATTTCTGGAAGTGTTATGCTCCAGGGCCCCACCCAGGGAGCCTCCTGAAGCTCTGAGGTCCAGCCTCTCCCTGCCCACCTTGCTGCATGATCTCCACAATCTGCACCACCTTGTCCATGTGTTTTCGAGCAGCAATCAGCCCTTGAAGCATCAGCATCTTATAGTAGTTGAACATGTCACCATCCAGGCCACCCATCACCTAGCAAGAGAGCAGAGAGCTGTGCACAAGTGTCCTCACAGACTGCCAGAACCCCCTTTCCAATCGTGTAGAAACTGTGCCAAGCTACCTTGTTTTCATATTCCCTAATCAGGCAGGAAGCTCCCAGGAAATCCTGCCTCACCCTAATTTGTGGGGGGCCATCAGCTTCCCCTCTGAAAGAATACAGTAACCCCAGAAGCATCAGCTTCCCCTCTGAAAGAATACAGTAACCCCAGAAGCATCTCTCCTTCCTGACTCACATCCACAAACTCTGTGGTCAGCTTAAAGGCTGATGTCTCAAAGCCCAGGTTTCGGGGTGAGCTAGACAGGATGAAGCCAAAGTCGATGTGGATGATATGGCCTTCTGCGTCCAAAAGGATGTTCCCGTTGTGTCTGAGGAGGGAAGGAAAGCAGAGTTAGAAGGGGTGATCAGTCTGATCAGTCTGATGTTCAAGCCACAACACGTTGACCACATGACACCACAGGGGAGTCTCCTGCCTATAACTCTGGGTCCAACCACCTAGGACCTAAAACAGTGGAAAGAAAAGAAGTCAGGAAAGACAACTGCTAACAAATGCTGTGGGGTCTAGGATGCTATTATAATTTTTTCCCCCACTGGTGATAATTTACCATATATACTCGAGTATAAGCCAAGTTTTTCCGGCACAAAATTTGCGCCGAGTTCGGGTTTTTCGGCACATCCTCGAGTATATGCGGTATTATAATCTGTTAGTAGCCCACAGACAAATATTAATTAAACCAGAACTATGTTTACACAGAAATAGACACTGATATGTGTCATTCTGTGGGGAACCGTGTACACAGAATCAAAGTGGTGTAGCATTTTGATCTTCTGCTTATGTTGTTCAATTTTTTTTTTTTTGGAGACAGAGTCTCACTACGTCGCCCTTGGTGGAGTGCCGTGGCATCACATCTCAAAGCAACCTCAAACTCCGGGCTTAAGTGATTGTCTTGCCTCAACCTCCCAAGTAGCTGGGACTACAGGCATCCGCCACAACGCCCAGCTATTTTTTGGTCGTAGTTGTCATTGTTGTTTAGCTGGCCCAGGTTGTGTTTGAACCCACCAGCCTCAGTGTATGTGGCTGGCGCCCTACCCACTGAGCTACAGGCGCTGCCCATGTCACTCAATTTCTTTCTGTAGACGCTCAATCTCCCTCTTATGATGACCGATCCCATCTTCATGGTGTTTTTTTAAGGCTGCCAGTTCTTTTAGCCTGCGCCTGGAAATATAGTTCTTCTTCCTCTTCCTGTTCATTCTTTCCGATGGCTCCACCAGCTTCACGAATCCAGCCCATGCTCCTGTCGATATTGTTAGGCTGATCCGAGGCAAAGCCTCGGGCTTGCACTGCCTTGACGCTCCACATGCCAAACCATGACGGCACCACCAGTGCCGAGACTGCCATTTTTGCTAGAGCTGCTCCTCTCTGATCACTACTGTGACAGCCTTACTGAATGCACTAATGGCTTTTTTTTTTTTTTTTTTGAGACAGAGTTTCATTTTGTTGCCCTCTACATAGAGGGCTCTGTCCTCACAGATCACAGCAACTTCAAACTCTTGGGCTCAAGCAATCTTCCTGCCTCAGCCTCCCAAGTAGCTGGGATTACAGGCGCCTGCCACAACACACAGGTATTTTGAGAGATAAGGTCTTGCTCTGGCTCAGGCTGGTCTCAAACCTGTGAGCTTAGGCAATCCACCTGCCTTGGCCTCCCAGAGTGCTGGGATTACAGGCATGAGCCACTGTGCTCAGCCTATTATTACAATTTAATAAAAATAGTTTAAGATTATTCCAATTTTCCAGAAGTTTTATTTCCAGCACCCAAAAGAATCCCAACTGAATAGAGAATTCAAAATCAAGGAAAAGAAGTCAAGCACTTTACCATTGTGGGGCCTCTATTCTGAACCAATTTACCAGGGTTTTACATGTACTTATAATTCCTGTCAGTTCATTGCAGATTGGCAGCAGCACCAGAAGGGAGCAAAAAAATCAGAGGCAAGTACGCTGAGTGGAGCTACAATGTAAAATAGTGTGGGGGACTCAGGAGTAAGTCTTCAATCACTTGTGTAGGCAGGGCAAGGTGGCTCACACCTGTAATCCCAGCTCTTTGGGAGGCTGAGGAGGGAGGATCCCTTCAGTTCAGGAGTTTGAGACCAGCCTGAGCAAGAGTGAGAAGCCATCTCTAAAAAATAGAAAAACTGGCTTGGCGCAGGTAGCTCAAGCTACCTGTGGGTTCGAACACAACCTAGAGTGCCAGCCACATACACTGGAGGTGGCAGGTTCGAGCCCAGCCTGGGCCTGCCGAACAGCAATGATAACTACAGCCCAAAAACAGCCAGGCTACTTGGGATGCTGAGGCAGGAGAATGGATTAAGCCCAAAAGAGTTTGAGGTTGCTGTGAGCTGTGACACCATGGCAGTCTACCAAGGGCGACAGTGAGACTCTGGCTCAAAAAACAACAACAACAACAACAACAACAAAAAGAGGGCAGCGCCTGTGGCTCAAGGAGTAGGGCACCGGCCCCATATACCAGAGGTGGCGGGTTCAAACCTGGCCCTGGCCAAAAAAAACTGCAAAAAAAAAAAAAAAAAGAAAGAAAGAAAAACTTAGCCAGGCATCGTGGTGGTACCTGTAGTTTCACCAACTCAGGAGGCCAAGGCAGGAGGATCCCTTCAGCTCAGGAGTTTGAGAAAAGTCTGAGCAAGAGCAAGATCCCTGTTTCTAAAATAAAATAGAAAAAGTAGCCAGGTCTTGTGGTGGGAGCCCGTAGTCCCAGCTACTCTGGAGGATGAGGCAGAAGGATTGCTTGAGCCCAGGAGTTTGAAGTTGCTATGAGTTGTGATGATGCCACTGCACTCTAGCCTGGGTGACAGAGCAAGAATTGGTTCAGAATAGAGGCCCCACAATGGTAAAGTGCCTGTCTCAAAAAGCAAAAGCAAAATCACTTGTGTAAAAAAAACTCAGGAGATAGTAGTACCTCAGGGAAGCTGAAGAAAACTTAAAAGAAGACAGACCCCAGGTCTTTGTGGCTCCCCCATGAATGGCCAGTAGATGAAGGCAGGTAACATGCTAAGTGCCTAAGGGCTGGCCGACTCCAAAGAACCAGCCTCGCTGGTGTCAATGAAGGCTTTGTTAGGCTACGAGCTGCTGGTCTGAGGGCCACCTTCTCTGGGGTTGGTCTGACCTGCCAAAAGAAAGGGACAAAGGGAGAACAGAGTCCCACCTGAGTCCTTTCTCCTCCAGGAAAACATTAAAGAGTGAGCAACACAGGCACAATCTTAAAGGCCAGAGAGTTTCTAAATGTCCTGGTCCAACCTCTTATAGGTGAGCAAGCAGAAGCCCTGAGAGGGGCAGTGACTTACTTGCCCAAGTTCCCAAGGCACTGAGGAGCAGTTTCTCTGCATTCCTAACTATTGGAGCTGGCTCCCACTAGACAGCTGTTTCTGACCCATTTTGAAGCAGTTTTCAAAACCTTAAAACCTGCTTCCAGTCTGGGGTCACACATCCCTTACTGCCACTTCTTTCCAGTGGCTGATTTCATTCATAGCTTGACTATATCTATTCTTTTTTGAGTTATTATGAATGGTCTATCAGCTACCTGCCCTCCTTTTTTTAAAGGGCAGCCTCTCATCTCCTAGCATAATTAGTTTTTTAAAGAAAAGCCCTGGGGCATCTCTACAGCCAGCTTCCCTGACACCCATTTACTCAATCCTAGGGCTGAGCTCTAGGGTCTCTAGGCCTAGGTTCAAAATCCTGACACCTTAGACTGGGTGCAATGGCACACACCTGTAGTGGTAGTTACTTGGGAAGCTGAGGTAGGAAGATCACTTGAACCCAGGAGTTCAAAGGCTACAGTGAGCTGTGACAGTGCCCCTGCACTCCAACCTAGGCAATAGAAACCCAGTCTCTGAACAAAAAAAAATAAAATAAAATAAAAAAATTCTGGCTTGAGGCCAGGAGTTCAAGACCAGCCTAGACAACATGAGACATTTATCTCTACCAAAAAAAAAAAAAAAATTTTAAAGGCAAAAAAAATTTATGATCACGTATAGCAGGGGTGGTGAACACGCGGCTAGAGCCGCATGCGGCTCCCGGCCAAAATGAATTTCGGCTCTTTGCCTCTTATCATTATTTTGTATACTGTGGCTCTTTGCCAAGTTTGGATTTTGTTATGCTGCTTCTGAGGAG
>CAUYPK010090329.1:0-19915 GCA_963574355.1 Loris lydekkerianus
TAAATTTCAAAAATAAAAATATATACCCAAAACAATTACAATAATTAAGGAATCAGTAGGTTAAATGCTTTTCAATATTTATTGCTAAAGAAAAACTGTAAACTAGCAACAACTTTAAAACTTTAAATAAAGTGCAGAAAACCACCCCCCCAAGCAGAAGGCAGAAGACGACTGGAGACTACATGTATTTGATTAGGTGCGCGCGCACTGAATCAAATAACCTGTATGACCCGAGTATAAGCTGAGTTCGGGTTTTTCGGCACAAATTTTGTGCCGGAAAAAACTCGGCTTATACTTGAACATATACAGTACTGTTCCAGTGAGGTGTCAGATCCAAGGCAGCCACCAGGGGCGCCTCCAGGCCTGCCCGAGCATGAGTTAGGGGTACTTTGCAGGGTTGGAGGCTGTGGGTTAGAACAGGGTGGTCTTCCCTGCAGGACTGATCTTCAGGAGATAAGCAAAGGTCAGAATGGCTGCAGCAGGAAGGGAAAGGGAGAGTCATGTTGTTGAGGCTTTCTGCCAAGCCAGGGGTTTGGCAGGACGTGCTGTTGGCACCTGCACCTGCTTTGCTGTCCCCCCGAGGTAGTGTGAAGGGAGCCACTGAACGCAGAAGGCATGTGGGCCCTGTGGCACCCATAGCTGTTGCACAGACTTGGAAATCAAGGCCCAGAGAGGGGGCTGCCCAGTCACCCCTCCCTCCTGGCACCGCTGGGCCCAGCCTCTGTCTGTGCTTACCCACTCTGCTGAGTCTACCTGGCAAGAGGAGGGCACCTTGGGACAGTCTCTGCAAGACCAAAGGGCTGAGTGCGGTCTGGGGATAAGGCTTCTCGGTCCAACTCTCTGCCAACCAGCTATCTGGCCATCTGGGGTTTTGTGTGGCCCCTAGGAGGTGGGCTGGGGGACCGATGTGTGGAACATGCCAGAGCAGGCCACCCAGTGCCCTCAGTGAGGTCAAGGGCTCCCAGGGATGACTCCTACTGTTTTCCATCCATCCCTCTTCTCTGACACTGGGTGGGACAGACACCTCACCCCCCTATGGGTTCTGCCTCCTGTCTGCAGCTGTGGTGCAGTGGTAACAGCCTGACCTCACCCATGCTGTCCTGTCCTGTCACAGGGAACCACCTCCACAGACAAAGGCCTCCTCCCTGTCTGGGTCTGGCAGACAGAGAGACGCTAGGCAGCAGACAATAGGCTTGTCAAGAGTTCCCTTTGAAGGGAATCCTGCAGGGTCACTGGGGCAGTGCTGTTGTTGGGGAGGGCCTGGTGCCTCCAGCAGCTCCCTGGAGGTTCAGGTGACAGGCAGGAGTCCCCAAGGAGCTGGGGCACGGGAGTGGGCGAGTCCCCTTGCCGGGGCCTAGGCCTCCCTGCTGTGCCCTGGCTCCAGCATCCCATCTGCAGGGGATGGGATGGACAGTGCTCTCTGGGGACTTTATAGCTGCTCTCTTACGAGTGAGAGTTGTTCTTCTCACTGCCACTCCCCTACCCAGTGAGAACCCCCTGCCCACAGTGGAGATCGCCATCCGGAACACAGGTGATGCAGACCAGTGGTGCCCACTGCTGGAGACCCTGACAGATGCTGAGATGGAGAAGAAGATCCGTGACCAGGACAGGAACACAAGGTACACCTGTCCCTGTGACCCTGGCTCTGCCCATAGTCACCTGTCTTCCCAGGCAGGGGCAGGGCTATCACCTTTCCCTAGTGACCTTTGGTCCCTAGGAGGGGACTTGTGTTGGCAGAAGCAGGCTCCTGGGTGAGGAACCCCCTGGATGTAGTTCCCTGCATGGAACAAAAGGAAGTCCCCAGGTCAGGGCTGACCGCAGCCTGGACCAGGTTTTTGGTCCCTGGAGAGGTGGGCAGGTCTTGAGCAGTACACAGCAAGGCTGAGAGAAGGCTGGGGTCCTACCCTGCTGGCAGCCTGCTTCCTGTCTCTGTTCCCACTCCCACACCTGTCTGCCCTGGAGAGCCCTGGGAAGGGCAGCTCCCGCTGGGAGCCAGACCCCCCTCACCACCCTCTCCTCCTCCAGGCGCATGAGGCGTCTTGCCAACACCGCCCCGGCCTGGTAACCAGCCCGCCAGCACTCAGCTCCCATGGAGCATGTCAGAAGATCGGAGCCTCTCCTCATCTCTGGCAAGGAAAGAGGCAGGGGGACAGCCCAGTGCCATCCTGAGGATCCAGGGGTGGGGGCTTCTAGGTCCCCCCACCTCTGGCACACATTCCATTTGCTAAACCCCAGTCCTATTCCCCCTTCCCCCAGCACCCTCCCCCAGTCTCTGGGGTCAGGAGTAAGCCTCATTTTGGGTTGTGTTTTGTTTTTGTATAGGAGCCCCAGGGAGGGCTAGCAATACTTTTTAAATAAAAGACTCTAGGTCATGTTCAGTTTCTTCAGAGTGGTAGCTTTGGAACTATGGGGGCCAGGAGCAGGGCCTGATGGGGTGGTGTGTGGCCAAGGCCTCACCCTCTGCCTCAGGTTCCTGGGGAGGGTTTGACAGGGTTCCACTATCAACACCCCACAAGGCCTGAGTCAAAGCCTAGTCCTCACTTTTCCTGGGGCCTTGACTTTAGCAACAGCCCGACCTAGTCCCATCGTCCGGCTTAGAAAGGAGCTGTGGGCTCAACCGCTGTCCCTGGACCACCCTGGCTCTGCTGGGTCAGATAGCCAGGCTGCTGACAGCCAGGACCTTGCTGTTCCAGGATCCCCTCTCAGAGGGCCTGCTCTGTGTGGGCACTGCCAGGCCACAGACAGCCTGGTATAGGAAGGGGTCTGCCCCAGCTTTAGCAGTGCCCACAACAGGTCAGCAGGGCCTACCTCCCTTTAGCTGGTGCCTTTTGCTTTTGGACAGTGGCACTATGGCGTGGGCCAGCTGCTGCCTATCAAGCCTGCTATGAGGAATGCAGGAGTGAGAGACCCAGCCTAGGGTTGGCTCTTGGGGTTGATATGATTCGTAGGGAGGAGGCACAGCCCTTAGGCCCTCTAAGCTCTATCTCCAAAGAGTGTATGTGCCCTCTGTTGTCCTCATCTGTAATGCAGAAGTGTCCCATTCTGAAGAATAGACGTAGGATCCAGGAGGGCTGCAGACGGGGCACACAGCTCCAGACTCACTGAAGATAATGGCCCAGAACCCTAGCACAGGGCTGGTGCCACCTCTGCTGCTGACAGGTCCTTCCCTGCCAGACCTGAGGCCAGAGGCTCCTCTGATCCCTGGGAACATGGCAGGGGCCCAAAGGACTTGGCTTCCAAACTGAGCCACATGTGGACATGGGCAGAGCTCTGAGCAGGTATTGGGGTTCTCAGTTGTTGGGAGATGAGCCTGGCCCTTCTTGAGGCCTCAGGGCTCCTATGAAAATGCCCTACCACATGACCATCCCAAGTTTGTACTCAGGTTTTCTGCCTTCCATCAAAGAGTGGAACTTACCAGAGCCCCCAAGCAAGGGAATAGCTGGGTCTTCCTGGAAGGCCCTAAACAAAGGAAAATTCCAGGTCCATTGCTGAAGTGCTTGCTCAATCCATATCATTGTTGGGAGGCAAGAGGGTGCTGCTGACCCCAGGCTTCCTGTGAGTGCTGGAGATGGCACCCCTTCCATGTCCTCCCTCAGGTGGCTCCCACCCCAGGGGGGGACTTGTGCTGGCCTCAGTTCTCATCCCACTGGGCAGGCAGGCCCACCTGCTGGGAGGGGCCTGGGGAAAAGCCCTCACCTTTTTGCACCACCTGCCTGCACCACCACAGAGCCAGCAGTTGCTTGACAGACTTTGCTCTGCAGTTAGGGCAGGCTCAAATGGAGACTTTATGTTTCCATGAAAATGACAGCTGGTGGCTGCAGGAGCCACAATACAGGTCTAGAGCAGCAGGAAAGCTGTCAGGCTATCTGATGCCCATGGTGCAGGAGATAAAAGTGGGCTGCTGGTTCATGTAAGGTTCACACAGGTCCTCAGCTGAAAGGACAGGGACAGAACTTCCCTAAAGTCTCTGCCTACACCTAGTCGCAAGATTCTGCTAAGATGAAAACTTCTCAGGGCTCTGGAGTCATAGGAAGGGCTGATGACCTAATCCTGGTCCTCTGTACCTGACCTATCAGTGTCACCCTATGGAAAATCAAACAAAGGTGCACTTGTCAGGGTTGCTGAAGAGGGACAGGAAAGGCTGGGTCAATATCAGCCCAAAGGCTCCCCAGGCAGCTCAAAGCTGTGCTGGGCAATGTGGGCAGGTTTTTTGCCTTCAGTGCGCCCCATCCTACCACCTGTACTTGGACTGAGAGGACAGAGGAAGGTGTAACCCCTGAGGCAGGGGGAGCCGGCGCCTCGGGCTAAAAGGCTGCAGTTCTTTGTGTTTATTTGGGTGGACCTTTGTGTGGACCCAGCCTCCAGGAGGGAGGTGCTTCTGCTGCAAGCTGGAGTCGGGAGAGGATGCAGGCCTTCCAGGAGCCTCTCATGCTGGTCCTGGGTGGGGTCAGTGCTGTGGGGGTGGCTGATGCGGTCCTAGCTGCTCCTCAGGAAGAGGCAGGTAATTGGGATCTTCCTCAGGGGCATCCAGTAGCAGCTTCCTATGGAGAGGGGTCCATGCTGAACTGAGGCCAGCACAAGTCCCCCCCCTGGGGTGGGAGCCACCTGAGGGAGGAGATGGAAGGGGTGCCATCTCCAGCACTCACAGGAAGCCTGGGGTCAGCAGCACCCTCTTGCCTCCAGGCTGGTTGGGGAAGACATCCTCCAGGAAGTAGTAGATGTGGCCCACAGCAATCCCTGAGAGAGAGTCACAGACTGCCAAAGGCCACCCTTCACAGCCTGGCGCCACAGGCCAGCAGTGCCTACTCCAGGCATGAAGACCCCAAAGTCCTGCACAGGCTATCAGCCTAGAGGGGAGCCAGGGTTCTCTGGCCCTGAAGGACAGGCTTAAAGGGCCCAGAAATGGGCAGGACTTGGGAAAGGGAAGGCTGAGAACATCAGACCAGGAATCCTAAACCAGCCAGCCCCACCCTGTCATGGCCTATGAGGCACAGGTCAGCCCTGAAGATGCAAATCGTGTGGGGTGTCTGGTGGATTTGAGCTAGCAAGGTGGGGTGGGGTGGGGTGGGGAGGGAGAGGAGAGGTCCAGCATGGGTGAGAGAGGGGAGCAGCCAGCCTGGAGTGGGCCAGGGTGGACAGGCAGGCTCACCCAGCAGGTCCACAAGAATCGAGTTGCCCAGCAACAGCGAGAAGCCCATAAGTGCCCAGGGCAGGAATGGTGCCTTGAAGGTGAGGAGGCCGAAGAAGTTGACCCTCACCAGAGGGCTGCGGCGGCTCCACACATAGACCAACATAGCCATAAGGGCCTGGCCCAGGAAGAACAGGCTGCCCAGGAGTCCCAGCAGCTGGGCAGAGTTAAGGTGTCCTGGTGCAGGCTTCAGCCAGTGCCTAGGGCCCCTGTGCCCTGCTAAGCCCCCAGAATCATTCCACTGGTTTCCCTGCCGCATTGTCCCTATGCGCCAATCCATTAAGATGAGCCCTTGTGGCCTTCGCGTCCCTGGAGATCTGCCCTGCACACCTGCCACCTCATCCCAGGCCCCAACCTGGCCCTACCCCAGTTTCTCCCGGCTACTGGTAGGCACCCCCACCCCCACCTCGCCAGTGCGTCACCCTGTTGCACACTGTGCATGCAGCAGGAGATGTAGCCCTGGCTCCTACAGCTCAGCACGTGATGGGCGCTCGTACATCCTAAGCTGGAGTGAACGACTCTACCCCCTGGACGCTGATGTGGGACCACAGGCTGGACAGCAAGGGGCTGCGTCAGACCAGAGCCCCTGGCAAGGATACAGTCATAAGAATGCCTCCAAAAAGAAACATGAAGACGAAATCCGCCGTGCGGCCACGGAAGGAGCCCTCCTCCAGCATGCGGCAGTAGCGGAACCTACGACGTTGGTATAGGAAGTGCCACCTGGGGGCAGCCTCAGTTTCCCCGCTCCCGGCTTCCTTCAGCCGGCTGCCCTGCCTGCCCCCCCCCCCCCGCCTGTCCCGGGTCTGTGCAGCGCAGGATACACGAAGAGCATGTTGAAGAAGAAGGTGAATCCCAAGGGCCCGAAGAAGAGGAAGTTGGTGACGAGTCTCCAGACCTACGGGGGGCGGGCGGTCAGGCACCAAACGGGCGGACCGGCCGGCAGGTGCACGGGGCAGGGTGGCCTCACCTGGAACTTCCGGAACACGAGGTGCGGGTTGAAGTAAAGCTGGAAGGGGCTGAGGAGCTCCAGCTGCTGTGGAACCAGGGGCGCATCAGGGGCTGTCCCAGGAGCTAGGATGTAGCCATGGCGACCCTTCCCCCTCGCTCCCTGCAGGGGCTGCAACCACGGCGACACCCCGTCCGCCCAGGCAGCTCACCACGGCGGCGGTGGTGAGGATACAGGCCGCAGTATATGCCCGCGTCACCGCCGGCACCTGCAGGAACTCTGCCGCCAGCCCCTGCCAAGCCATTGCACCTTCTCCGGCATGCGTGGCCTTACAGGCAGCGCGTCCTTTAACCCGCCTCGGCCCCGCCTTGCTCTTTCCTTTGGCCAATCCGAGTCCGCGGCGCGGCGCGCGCCAGGATAGAGGGCGGTACCTTTGGCTCAGTAGCCAATGGAAGGTGGAAGGAAAAGCTCGGGAGCGGGAAGGGAAGGTGGGCGGGTCGAGACTGGTAGCCAATGAATAGGCTGCACGGTTGAGCACGTGGCGGTTGTTGTGGCTGCGGTGGCGGCGCGGGAGTAAGTATGACCAATCAGGAACGGGTCGCTTCGCGGCATTCTAGGGAAAGGCCAATAGCGAGGATCCACGGCACCGCGGCATGGGGGCTGAGAATATACCATCTGTGAGGAAGACTGAAGCTAGACAGGCTACGGACAGGGCCACAGGGACGTGGGCGGGCGGGATTCCGAGTCTGGCGGCGACAAATGATGCTGCCCCGCTTCTCGAGCTCGCTGGTCACTCGGGCACAACCTCCTCCCCCTGCAAACTCGGGGCAGCCCCGACCCCCAGCGCGCAGCAGCAGCATTCATTTATTCATCCCTTTAGTGAGCACCTACCATATACTCGTTGCTGTTCTGGATTTGGGGGCTACAGCAGCCAACAAAAGATGCTGTCCTTTCCGGTCCAGTTGAGGAGTATAGTGAGCTAGTGCACTGGCAGAAAATAACACCAAATGGGGGGGGCGGCTCTGTGCTAGAGGGGTCTCTGTGTGTGGGGGGAGGTGTATTTGATTATGACTTTTAAAAGATCCCTGTGTCCATTAAGATGCTTACTATAAAAAGCAAAGCTAAACATGAAACAGAAAATAAAAATATGTGGAGATATGGGAAACATCTGTGCACTACAGGTGGGAATATAAAATTGTGCAGCTGCTATGGAAAACAACATAGCTATTACTTGGAAAATTAAAATGTAGAATTATCACATGATCCAGCAATGCCACTTATGGGTATAGACCCAAAAGAATTGAAAGCAAGGACTTGAACAGATGCTTCTACACCCATGTTCATAGCAGCATTATTCAGAATAGCAAAGGGTGGAAGCAAAGCAAGTATCCATTGACAGATGATGGACAAACTGAATGTAGTGTACACATCAGTGGAATATTATTCGGCCCTAGAGGAATGAAATTCTGATACTTGCTACAACATGGAGGCATTCAGCTAAAAAAAAAAAAAAAAAAAAACACACACAAAAAAACAAATACTGTATGATTTTACTTACAGGAGCTGGAAATGTGGAGTTATTGTTTAATGGGTACAGAATTTCAGTTTGGGAAAAGGAAAAAGTTCTGAAGGTAGACAGTGGGGACAGTTGCACAAGAATGTGAATATACTTAATACCACTGAGCTGTTTGCCTAAACATGGTTAAGACAAAGTGTATGTGGTGTGTATGTTTAAGAGAAATTTCTTTTTCTTTTTCTTTTTTTTTTTGAGACAGTGTCTCATTATGTCACCCTCAGTAGAGTGCTGTGGCATCGTAGCTCACAGCAACCTCCAACTCTTGAACTTAAGCAATTCTCTTGCCTCAGCCTCCCAAGTAGCTGGGACTACAGGAGTCTGCCACAATGCCTGGCTATTTGGGGGTTGTAGTTGTCATTGTGGTTTGGCAGGCCCGGGGCCGGGTTTGAACCCGCCAGCCCCTGTGTATGTGGCTGGCGCCCTCGTTGCTGAGCTGTGGACACTGAGCCTGTTTAAGATAAATTTTGAAAGAGATTTCTGTGTTCACTGTGAGTGCAGTAGGTTGCCAGAGAAATCAGTGAGCTGTGGGAGACTGAAAGCACAGTGGTGACTTGGGCAGGGTGGAACCTGGAGCATGACAAGTGGTGGAGTGTAGGTTTGCCCGCAGGTGGGACCAGTCTGTGACAGAGGAATCCAGGGTAAGTGCCAGGCCTGATCAGCAAAGCAGAGGGATGCTGGTGGGGAGTTGTAGAGAGAAAATGGGTGGGTTGGAGACTCTTGTTCTGGCCTCACTGAGTTTGAGGCATCCTTGTGACATCACTTGGAAAACTCTGAGAGTGGTGCTGGGGTAGAGGTTGGGGCAGGAAGTCCAGATGTGCATGCCAGTCAGCACTAGAGGAATAGGCTTGTAGCCTTGGGCCTGTGTGAGATGCCCAAGGGGTATATTGAGAAGCAGAGAGGGTAGGCCTGGGCATCCCAGCCTCCAGGAACCACAGAGAGAAGGAAGACCCAGTGAGGAATGGTGAGGGAAGCTCAGCAGGAGGAAGGCAGCAAGAAGTCCCAGGAGACAAGGCCTCAGGAGCCACTGTGAGTTGCAGCCATGCTGAGGTCCCTAGTGCCCAGGAGGGTGGTGGGCAGGAGGGAGAGGCAGGCACTCAGCTGGATGTGCCTTTCATGAGGAGTTCTGCCTTGAACGCAGTGTGGAAGATACTGGGTGCTCTGGACAGGGCCCTGAGACTGGAACTGGCCAAGAGGGAGAAGTGGCTGAGGGGGTGGTCTCAGCTGGATCCCAAGAACATGAAGATCTCCACAGGGTGCTGAAAGGGACCCCTCGGGAGTGGAGCAGGGCCAGGGCCTGTGACAGTGGACCCAAGAGCCCTCTGTGGGGGGCAGGGCAAACTGGGAGCCACTGGGGGGATGTGCATTTGGTTTAGGGCAGAGCTTTTCAACCTGTGTGCCACAGCACACTAGTGTGCTGTGGGAAGATCTTAGGTGTGCCGTGAAAAATTTTTTTCTTTTTTTGTCTTTTTTTTAGAGACAGAGTCTCACTCTGTCACCCTCAGTAGAGTATCATAGCATCACAGCTCACAGCAACCTCCAGCTCTTGGGCATAGGTGATTCTCTTGCCTCAGCCTCCTGAGTAGCTGGGACTACGGGCGCCCCCCCCAAAGCCTGGCTATTATTTTGTTGCCATTTGGTGGGGGGCTGGGTTCGAACCTGCCAATCTTGGTATATGAGGCTGGCACCCTACTCACTGAGCCATAGGTGCCACCAAAAAGATTTTAAGTATATTCATTTTTCACTTTTTTTTTTTTTTTTTTTTTTTTGAGACAGAGTCTCACTCTGTTGCTCTGGGTAGAGTGCTGTGGCAGCCTAGCTCACAACCACCACAAACTCCTGGGCTCAAGCGATCCTTCTGCCTCAGCCTCCCCAATAGTTGGAACTATAGTAGCCACCACAATGCCCAGCTAGTTTTTCTTTTCCTTCTGTTTTTTTTTTAGAGACAGTCTTAGTCTGTTGCCCTCAGTAGAGTGCTGTGGCATCACAGCTCACAACAACCTCTAGCTCTTGGGCTTAGGTGATTCTCTTACCTCAGCCTCACGAGTAGCTGGGACTACAGGCCCAGCTAGTTCTATTTTGAGTAGAGAAGGGGTCTGACTCTTTAACTCCTGAGCTTAGGTGACCCCCCACCTCAGGCTCTCAGAGTGCTGGGATTACGGGCCTGAGCCAGCTTGCTATCTTTACTTTTTTTGATCAACATAATTTAAGTGTGCCTTGGAAGTTTAACTATATGTTCAAGTGTGCTGTGACATTACTAGTTTAGGATGAAGAGGTTTGGCTTACATAGCAGGGGTTGAACCAAGGTGCTAAGAGGAGTTGGGGGGCAGGTTGAGGGGACCCCCTTAGCCATCCTTGTTTTTCCAGAAAAGCAGGCCAAGGTTATACTAGAGGCAGTCCATGCAGAGCAGATCCCACCCTGTGTGTGGCAGGGCTGGGATCTTGGGCCTCTGACGCCAGGGCAGGCGCCCGCCAGCCATGAGGGAGCCAGCCAGGAGGGAGGTCGGGTTTCATGTCAGCGTGGGGAAGGGGAGGTGTTCCTCTTCCTGGCACTCAGCAGATGCTTGCTGGCCCTCCACTCAGGGTCAGCCTGGGGCTAACAGGAGGGGCCATCATTGTCTGCAGGAGTGTCTGTCTCCTCTTTGATTGGGGGCTGATAAAGTAGGCACCCCCAGCTTGGGGGCTGAGAAGCACATTTCTGGCCATTCCTGGGAGCCCGGGAGTTCAGGGTGGGCTAGGAGGCCAGCAGTGACCTAGAGGGAGCCAGCAGGACATCCAGGGAGTGGCATTTGGGTTCCCCACAGATGGTCCCTCAGCCCCCCGATAGCCTTAGATGGGGAAACTGAGGCAGAGTGTGAGGCAGAGCAGGCCCCAGGTTAGGCTTTTGTCACTAGTCCTGGCCTTTCCTGTCTAACTAGAGGCCCAGAGCAGGCCACTCCGGAGATACCAGCACCATTTCTTGAATCCTTGGGCCTCTCCAGAGAGTTCTTTATAAAGAGAAGCCCTGGGCATGCAGGTTCCCAGGGACCTAGAGACAGGCGGAGAGCCACACTTGGACATCTGGGGACTGATCTGCCACTGGCCAGCCTTCTCCCTCCTGTGCTGTGGACTATGGATGGGAGGGATCTGCTTGCACGGTGACAACAGGCTCTGCTCCTCTGAGCTACCTCTCAGGCCTTGCAAACCTCCCTGCTGACCCCCAGCAGACCTCTAAATCTGCTGCCACTGAGCTGCTGTCCCCCTCACAGGTCTCACACTAGGAGGGGTCTCATACTAGGAGGGACCCTCATCAGCTCCTGGTGACAGTCCAGAAACCTGGGATCATCTGCACCCCCCAGTCTTGTGTCGCACTTGATGCTCCCACGAAACCCCCACCCCAGTCCTTTCCTTCCTCCCCACCACCTCTTATTCATGCCTCAGTTTCTCTCCTCTGGAACTGTCCCCCTTTCTGGACCATTCATTCATTCATTTTCTTCCCTAACAGCCTAGATGTTGTGTTAAAAAAGAGAAAAAGAGTAAGCTACAAGTCCGTTAAAGGTAATGGAAGGAGATAGAGATTAGCTCTAAGTAAACCATATGCTGAGGAATTTGTGTTTTAAGTATTTGCCTCTTCTGGAAGATAAGAAAGGTTTTCTTAACCAATTAATCGAGACTGTTGAACTAAATGTCATGGCAAACAAATTCAAATTATTACATCGCAAAGCCATGTTTCAGGGTGGTCCCTGTGGCTCAGTGAGTAGGGCGCCGGCCCCATACACCTAGGGTGGCGGGTTCGAACCCATCCCTGGCCAAACTGTAACAGCAACAACAACGCCGTTTTTCATTATAGACTTGGCAAGCATACCGTAAACTTCTGTAAAGTGATGACACGGCGCTCCCAGAATCCCAGCTCTTTATCATCAAAAGATTTAAATACTTAGCTTATTGGAAAAATACGGTCACTGAGAGTCACTGACAAAATAGATACCGACTTAAATTCTAAACAGCTTTTTTCATTTTATAATGAAGGAAAAGATGGTATTTGACTCTGTGACGTCATTAACACTTAGGGGGTTAGTAGAGGTGACAATAGGGGGCCAAAAATTTGTCAGGTTTTCCTGGAAACTACAGAGCCAATGAGAGGTGGATTCGCAATGTCCTGAAAGGACCCTTGAGTTTACCTAGTTTTTTACTCAACCTGTGCTCAGCCATTAACTGATTTCACTGTAGTTATCTGTATACATGTCTACTTGGATTTCTGGATATTAAGCTCCTATAGAGATAGGGTAATTCCTTATTTGTTTTTGTTTCCATACTGGAAATTATAAGATTCTTCACAATATAGCCAGTATTCTATGATTTGATAAAAACAGCATTATAATTTTATATGGTAAATTTTGTTCAAAACATTAAAAAAAAACTCACTGAGCTATCTTTTTTTTTTTTTTTTTTTTTGCCGGGGCTGGGTTTGAACCCACCACCTCTGGTATATGAGGCCGGCACCCTAGTCCTTTGAAACCCAGGCGCCACCTCATTGAACTATCTAAAAAAAAGAGAGAGGGTGGCGCCTGTGGCTCAGTGAGTAGGGCACTGGCCCCATATGCCAAGGGTGGCGGGTTCAAACCCAGCCCCGGCCAAACTGCAATAAGAAAATAGCCGGGCGTTGTGGCGAGCACCTGTAGTCCCAGCTGCTCAGGAGGCTGAGGCAAGAGAATCATCTAAGCCTAGGAGTTGGAGGTTGTTGTGAGCTGTGTGACGTCATGGCACCCTACCCAAGGGCGGTACAGTGAGACTCTGTCTCTACAAAAAATTAAAAAAATTAAAAAATTTAAAAAGAGAAAGAGCAGGTGGTGGAAGTGTCCCTACTCCAGGAAGCCCTCCCTGATCACCCCTGAGGGAACCAGAGCTCACTCACCTTCTGTTAGGTCCCTGAGCACTTAATTTTTGAATATATTTTATTCCTAAGTCAGTCCTTGCCTGTGGTAACAAAGCAGAACAATCAGAAACAAAGGCAATGTTTGTGTACGAGTTGGAGCAGCTGCATTTTCCTCTTGATGACACATCGCGCCCTTTGCCAGAGGCTGTGAGCACAGGGCGCACCCACTTGCAGCACGTGGACCCCCCAGCCGTGGTAAGCCTCCACTGAAGCTCCAGCCAACCACTCCCAGGAGCAGCTGTGTCCCCCTTGGCCCTTCCTGTCTGGGCCACTGGGTATTTTTAGCACTGAATCCGGAAGCCACATAGCAGCAGCTGCTCGTGGGCAGGGTACAAGAACAACAAACAGTCCAGGTGGGCTGTATCAGGCCTACGCCAGACAGGGAGTGACCTTGGCCTGGCCCTCTGGACCTGGTAGCAGAATCCTGTCTCTCCAGGAATAAGCTGGTCTCTGGATGGGACAAAGAGGCAGAGTAGGGTTGGGATGAGTTGGAGCAGCCAGGCCAGGATGCCGGAAGAGCCTATGCAAAGGCCCTGAGGTAGCTTGCGGGAGGGAGCCCTTCCCTGGGCAGAGACTTGGATGAAGGCCCAGTTTGGGGGAGAGGCCACCAGTTGGGTTGGACAGGAGAATTTGGAGTACTAAGGGGATATGACCACCTTGGGGAAGGTCTCCCTGGAGACCTTAGCCCAGCCCTCCCAGCTTGTCACCCTAGAGTTGTCCAGAAGATGGCCCCTCTGCCTGGTGTCTGCTGCAGCACTGGGGCGAGGCAGAGGGTTGGCCAGCATGGAGCCTCGGGGCGGGCAGCGGAACCTGGCCACTCCCTGCCCTTTCAGGTCTTCCGTGTCCCTGTCTATAAAATGGATAGCATCTCCTTCATTTCAGAGGTTGTACTGTGCTCTGTGGTGGCAGTCGGAGGTTTCCAGGTGGGAGCCCCTTTCCATAACAGGCATGGCTGGCCTCCCTCCAAGGTGCAGCCTTGCCGTGAATGGGTGGTGGACCCGGGTGAAGAGCATACCAAGGACGGATTCTGTGCATCCTCTCTGCCGGGCCTGTTCCCCACGGTCTCCTCTGGTCATAGCTCCCGTGTGCCTGTGGTTGAGGAACATCCCTTGAGGCCTGCGGTGTGGTGGGGGGAGGTGCTATGGCCACCTCTGTCCCACAGAAGCTCTTTCTCCCACCTGGTAGGGGGGACACTGAATCCCACACCAAGCAGGGAGGGGAACTAACTGGTGGGTGCTCCATGGGGACCACCAGGGCGGAGGGATCCTGATGAGGAGAGGGGTGCTAGGCAGGGACAATGGCTTGAGCAATGGTGGGAGGTGGGAACAGACCCATGTGTTACTCATAGGCAAGGCAGGGACACTGTGCCAGGCAAGAGATAATAGCTCCTCAGGGGTCCCTAGGTAGATACCACACATGGGCTTTGCTAACTCACTGAAGCTTCATTACCACCTGATGAAGTAGGTTACTGTTACAGATGAGGAAACAGGCTCAGACAGGTTAAGTAACCTGCCTGAGGACACACAGCTAAAGAGGTAGCAAAACAGCAGGGTGCCAGTCCTGGCTTTGTCACCATGAGGCGTAATCTTAGGGACCTGTGAGGAAGAAGCAAGCTACCCCACTCCATTTCTGGGGCACAAGTGAGGGGGCATCACCAAACCAGCCAGCCCTGTGCAGCCTCAAGTCCTTTTCCAGTCTTGGTTTGGAGGTGAAACCTCTTTGCAACATCTAGGCTCCTGGGGAGGGTCTCTGATATGAGCCTCTGCTCCCCCCACTTCCCTGCTATCGGGGCCTCCGTTTCACTGTCCCTGACTCTCCATGGTGGAGATGGTTTCCGCTAGTCTCCAGCCACTGGGCCTACTACAGCCTGTGCCCTGGCTGTCATGACCCTTAGCATTTACCAGTAATTCCCACTTCCTGCTGTGGCCACTGCAGAAATGTCAAAGCCACCTTTAGCCTAGCCTGACAGAGCCCCAGAGCATCTGGCAGGGACCTTCCCCTCCCCAGCCTCAGCTATTTTTGGTCTGAGTGATGTGGGCTGTGTTTGGGGAGAAGCAGATTATCTGCTTGGCAGAGTCAGCCAAATGGCAGGGCTGGGGATGACTTCATGGAGACAGAACCTTGACATACAGTGGAAAGACTGAAAAGGCCAGGCTGGGTGGTATATGCCTGTCGTCCCAGCTATTCAAGAGGGTGAGGTGGAAGAATCAATTGAGCCCAGGAGTTAAAGGCCAGCTTGGAAAACCACAAGACCCCTCTATCTCTGAAAAACAAAAAACAAAAAATCTTTTTTAAAAAGACAAGATTTGGGGGCTCATTGTGAGTCTGTATCGTCTGACTGCAACTTGAGGTCTCTGCAGCGAGGGGTCTAGCCACGTGGTCTGGGGTGTGTGTACGTGGAGCCTATGGCTGCACTGTGTTGCCCAACCCCAGACCACCACGCAGGGCTGGTCTGTGGCCTAGCAGGACCTGGAGGAAGAGGAGCCACCACCCTAGTAGTCCCAGCCCAGGACCAGGGACTCAGAGCCAGGGTCAGGTGGAAAGAGGCTCAGAACAGCTCGGGGTTCACCCCACCTCCCACCCAGCTTGCACCCATTGACACCCCCACCAAGCATCCTGGCCCTGCTCCTGCTCTAGAAGGGCTAGTGCTTGCACACCAGGTGGTAACCCAGCTATGGGGATGGAAGGCTCCTATTAGTGGGTTGGGACAAGAACCCAGGTGTCCCCATCCTCCCACAGTGATGCCACCAGAATCCCTGCCTCTACACTTTTCTGCAGACACCCTCCCAGGCCTGCAGTGCCCTTCACCACCCCCATAGGATGGGGGGCGGGGAGGGTGCTATTTAAGAAAACAAAGGCAAAATTATAAATGCAAGATTAGGTCCCAAAGTGAATATGTATTTAGGGTGCGGATGCCAACAACAAAAACAATGACAAATTTATAAAAGCTGACAAATGCACCCCAAATCAGAAAATCCAGAAGAAAATGTTTGGTCCTTGGTCAGAAGCCTGTGGCTAAATGCCCGCCCTGCCCGGCTCAGGTGGGGGTTGTTGGTGAAAGAACCGGCACTCAGAGTCAGACTCCTGACCTGTGTTCTTTGTGCTCAGAGGAGCAAACTAAGGCTGAGGTATATGTGTGGGAGACCCAGGGAGGGACACATGTTCTGCTGCTTGTACTTCCTAAAACTGCTGCAGGTGGCCCACAGGGGCACTGGCTGCCTTGTGGTCCTTCTCCCCTTGCATGAAGCCTTGCTGGGAGGGGGCAACCTCCCCAAGGAATGCAGGCGTCACTGCTTCAGACTCTGGCCTAACTACCACCCCCCCTCACAGGCCCCCAGCCTCCCCCTCCACATGTGAGTGCAGCTGTATTTTTAGAACAGCCGACCACAAGGACATTCTTTCCTTCAAATTATGATGGCTTCAAATCTCTGATTCGGGGTGGCGCCTGTGGCTCAGTGAGTAGGGCGCAGGCCCCATATGCAGAGGGTGGCAGATTCAAACCCAGCCCCAGCCAAACTGCAACAAAAAAATAGCTGGGCATTGTGGCCGGCGCCTGTAGTCCCAGCTACTGGGGAGGCTGAGGCAAGAGAATTGCTTAAGCCCAGGAGCTGGAGGTTGCTGTGAGCTGTGTGATGCAATGGCACTCTACCAAAGGGCCATAAAGTGAGATTCTGTCTCTATAAAAAAAACAAACAAAACAAAAAAACCCACCAAATCTCTGATCCGCAATCAGCCCCATTGTTCAGTCCTCAAATATCAAAGGGGCCAGGAGCTGCTGTCTCAGCTGGTTGTGGGGTTGGATTTTCTTTTTTTCCTTCTTTCTCTATTTTTTTTGAACCATTAAGTTGGACACGAGACTCTGACCTGAGTGTGGGTTCTGAGGAGGGTCCACCAGAATTCTGGGTAAAGCTTGCGGGAGCTGCCCCAGGACCTTGCTCTGTGCATCCCTATCCCTCACCTTGGCCAAGATTGTCCAGCAAGGCTTCAACCGTGGTCTGTCTGGTTCAAGTGTGGGGATCAGAGAGGGCCCGTGTCTGCCCTCAGGGTGCTTGGACCAGGGAGGGTCAACAGACAAGACACACTTGGGGGTCCTGAAACTCAGTACCATGTTGAGAGAGAGGGGACATCAGCTGTTAAGCTGTGCCCCACTTCCCAGGGGAGCAAACTGGGGCTTAGAAAAAGGAAGCACATGTTAGATCCGCAGGAGCCCCCTTGGTGCGGCCCCAGCAGGCCTGTGGCCCCCTAAACACCGCACACCCTGGTAACCTGACGCCCAAGATCAGCGGGCTCCTGACCTCTGTCCTGCCGCGCCCTCAGCAGGCTCCAGGTGGAGCAGATGCCAGCTCCGGCGTGTGAGACCAGGAGGGGCCTTCCAGCGCCCTGGAACCGTCTGCTGCTGGTCTGCCCCGGGGGAGCGGCCAGGGGTCTTCTTCAGGTCCAGCCCGAGCCCCGCCTCCAGGTGCCAGGCACCGTCCGCAGTGGGGCGCCACGCCGGGCCTCTCAGCTCCCCGGGGGCCCTGGGGCCCAGCTCCACACCTGGGCTGCGCCGGGGGTGAGGATAGAGGAAGCGAAATCGCTCCGGGGCGGCAGCCTGAGCCCGCGCACGATGACCCGGCCTCGCGCGCCCCGGGGCCGAGCGACAGGCGGCGGCCCCCAGAAGCGCCCAGCCAGCCAGCGCGCCGGGACGCTGGCCTCCTTCCGCCGCCACCCCGAGCGCTCGGCCGCACCTGCTCCTCGGAGCCTGGGCTCTGTCGCCCCCTCGCGGCAGGAGCCGGTCGCTGCGGCGCCAGGGAAATCTCCAGGCCGGAGGGGGCGGGGCGGAATGGGGCGCGGGTAGTCTGAGCCCATTACTTCCCTAAGGGCCGAGGAAGTCTGGGTTCGGAGGCGGAGGCCCTGGGATGCCCCTCGGTCCCTAAAGTGCTGGGGGATTCCGGGTGAGGAGTCAAGGTCACCAGCTGGCTTCAGTGGAGTGATTGCTTTTAGTTTGAGCTGTCCCCTTCCCCGCAGAGGCTGATCTCTGCCTGATGTCTGCCTCAGTTTCCCCATCTACAGGGAAAGTGGCCTAAGCATGTAGGAGCAAGCGTGAGTAGCTGGGGGCTGTGAGCAGCTCCCCTCCCCACCCCACTTTGGAAATTGACTAGCTGAGAGTCAAATGCGCTGAGAGGTGGAAAAGTCAGGCGGGGTTCTCGCATCGGGGACACCTTCCCCCCTCCCCGTGCAGTCTGGCAGCGCTGTCGAGGGGAGGCCAGCAGGGGCCGCTAGCCCGAGGGTCAGCCGGGCCGGTCTAGGTCACCTGAAGAAGACCAGCCGGGTTGTAGATTGGTGCCTACTGGGGGTTGGCCTTAGCTCTGTAAAAGAGGCTGGGGCGGCGCCTGTGGCTCAAAGGAGTAGGGCTCCGGCCCCATATGCCGGAGGTGGCGGGTTCAAACCCAGCCCCAGTCAAAAACTGCAAAAAATAAAAAATAAAAAAAGGCTGAACGGAAATCTGCACCTGGCACTACACAGGTTAGTGTAGGGCTGCCACAAATACGCCTATGGCTTTAAGGGGGCGGGGCGGAATGGGCGCGGGTAGGCTGAGCCCATTACTTCCCTACGCCCCCTTTCCGTGCCCACACTTAAACTCCCAGTCAGGGTTTGCGGAGGAGACACCTCGAACTTCCCGGCCAAAGGATAATAATTAATGGCAGAGGAAACGGCACACTGAGGGCCCTGACTCCAGTGAGGTGGGGATGGGCTTAGGGCATCCAAGAGGCATTTCACGGAGAGCCAAGGGGTGACCAGGTATCATAAAGATAGTTGGAGCCTTGCAGGTGGCTCGCGCCAGTCATCCTACCACTCGGGGAGGCTGAGGTGGGAGGATTGCTTGAGCTCAGAATTTCGGGAACAGCCTGAACAAGAGTGACACTTTGTCTCTATTAAACATAGAAAAATTAGCCAGGCATTGGGGGGGGGGGGGCCTGTGGTACCAACTACAGGAAGCTGAAGCAAGAGGATCACTTAAGCCTAAGAGTTTGAGCTCCCTGTGAGCTATGAGGACTTCATGGGCACTCAACCCCAGGGTGACAGGTGAGACTCTATCTCAAAAAAGAAAAAAAAAATTTTTCCAGGCCAAAGTGGCTCTGAGGTTGAGCCCAGGGTTTTGAGGTTGCAATGAGCTAGGATGATGTCACTGTAGCCAGGGTGACAAAGTCAGGCTGTCTTAAAAAAAAGAAAAAAAAAAAAAAAGAAGAAGAAAAAGCCCTTGAAGAGGCAATAAAAGGAATAATTTATTCAGTAATCGATTGTTAAAATTAGATATGTTTTGGCTGGGGGTGGTGCCTTATGCCTGTAAGCCTAGCACTCTGGGAGGCCAGGAGGAGGATTGCTTGAGCTCAAGAGTTCAAGACAGGCCTGAGCAAGAGGGAGACCCTGTCTCTACAAAAAGAAGAAAAATTAGCTGGATGTGCCTGTAGTCCCACCTGGGATGGGACTGTGAGGCTGAGGTCACAGGATCACTTGAGCCCAGGAGTTTGAGGTTGTAGTGAGCTATGATGATGCCACTGAACTCTAGCCGGGCAACAGAGCAAGACTATGTCCCCCTCCAAAAAAAAAAATTTTTTTTTCCAAGGCAAACCCCTTGGAAAAAAATGGAACTGCTGGAATTGCTGTGTGGAGAGGTATGTGCAACTCCAACTTACTAGATGCTCCCAAATTGTTCTCCGTAGTCATTGCACGAATTTACATTTTAATTAACAGAACATAAGCATTCCAACTGACCTTCACCAATACTTGGCATTGCCAAAATTAAATTGCTGGTCTGTTGTGTGTGAACCAATATGCTGTTAGGTTTTTTGTTTTTATTTTTTTGAGACAGTCTCACTATGTCGCCTTTGGCCAAGTGCTGTGACAGTCACAGTTCACAGCAACCTCAAACTCTTGGGCTTAAGCAATTCTCTTGCCTCAGCCTCCCAAGTAGCTGGGACTACAGGCACCTGTCATAATGCCTGGGTATTTTTTGTTGTTGTAGTTGTCATTGTTGTTTGGCAGGACCTGGGCTGGGTTCAAATACGCCAGCTCTGGTGTATGTGGCTGGTGCCCTAGCTGCTGAGTTACAGGTGCTGAGCCTGTTGTTGTGGATTTAATTTGCATTGCTCGGAGAATGGGGACTGAAGACCCCATTCGTGGCAAAGGAAAGCACCCCCAGAAAAAGAGGAAAACTAAAAAGTAAGCTGAGTGAGTTGGAACAAAGAAAAGTCAGCTAGTTTACATTTAAGCTGGCCATTGGTAGCAAGCTTCTTGCCTTTTCTGAAATTC
>CAUYPK010090332.1:0-21999 GCA_963574355.1 Loris lydekkerianus
AAGGCTATAACCCAACTATACCACAAGACTATGGGGAAAGGACCAAGGAAGGGGAAGGGAGGGGGGAGGTTTGGGTGGAGGGAGGGTGATGGGTTGGGCCACATCTATGGTGCATATTTTTATCTATAATAAAAAAAAAAGTAAATTCTTTTTTTAATTCTTTATTAAATCATAACTGTATATACTAATGCATTTATGGGGTACAATGTACTGATTTGATGTACAATATGGAATGCTTACATCTAACTGATTAACATAATGGTCTCCTTGCTTACTTATTTGTTGCGGTAAAAACATCCATACTCTGCTCGGCACCCGTAGCACAGTGGTTACGGCGCCAGCCACATACATCAGGGCTGGTGGGTTTGAACCCAGCCGGGATCAGCTAAACAACAATGACAACTGCAACAAAAAACAGCCGGGCGTTGTGACGGGCACCTGCAGTCCCAGCTACTTGGGAGGCCGAGGGAAGAGAATCGCTTAAGCCTGAGAGTTTGGGGTTGCTGTGAGCTATGACACCACAGCACTCTACCAAGGGTGACAAAATGAGACTCTGCCTCAAAAAAAAAAAAAAAAAAATTCATACTTGATTTTTAGTAGTTTAAATATGTATCTTAAAAAACCGTAAATTCTCCCCAAATGTATCAACAGATTCAACACAACACAACCTCAATCAAAATCCCAGCAAGTGGCGGTGCCTGTGGCTCAAAGAAGTAGGGTGCCGGCCCCATATGCCAGAGGTGGTGGGTTCAAACCCAGCCCCAGCCAAAAACTCCAAAAAAAAAAAAAAATCCCAGCAAGTACAGAGTCCTCTCTCAGTTTCTCTTCCCTAGTTTCCCCTATTCTTAACATGTTGCATTTGTTGCAATTGTGGAACAAACATCGATACATCATTAATAAAATAAGTCCACAGTTTATATCAGAGTTCCTTTTTATGCTGTACAGTTCCATGGGTTTTGCGAAGTAGGCAATGTCATGCATTTACCATGTCATTATCAAACTGAAGAGTTTCACTGCCCTAGAATCACCCCAGGCTTTACTGTTCAACCCTCTACCCTGCCAACTCTTGCCCAACCACTAATCTTTTTGCTGTCACGATAGTTTTGCCATCTCCAGAATGTCATATAGTTGGAATAATACGGAATGTCTCATGAAGGAATGAGCCTCTCAGCCTGGAGGACTAAACAGCAGAAGCAGGTTAACCACCTACCTAAGATTTTATATAGGTGATTCCTGCATTAGGTGAAAGATACAATTCAATGGCCTCTTGAGTCTAGACCAACTCTAAAAAATTCATGAAGTCCCAAGGACGACAAAAAGGAAACTGAATTCACCCCAGGCTCTTCAGCTGGGCAAAATTTCAGAGACACTATAAAGTCTCACCAATCTAAACTCTCTCCTCTGCCTAAAATTATATTCCCCTTCCACAAACACTTAAGTAATGCTCAATAGGTGGGGTATACTGTGCAGAGAAAATGCTGTTGGGGAGATAAAAAGGCAAAGAAGACAGAGTTCAATTCTGGCTACCTCATCCCCCAGATCTCATGTTAAATGTCACTCCTGGGAATCCTCTTACCATCCTAAAATCCGACTTAGGTACCCTTCCCAAGAATTTTTAGCCAACAGAGTAAACATACTCCCTTGCCTGGTCACTTCATTTGACTACAAAGTCTGTGAGGAGGAGTGTTTCCCATTGTTTCCCAGAGCCTGGCATGGTATTTGGTACACAACAGGTACTCAGTTAATATTTTCTGAATGTAATACTGAATGAATAAAAAAGTGATCTTCCTCGTGCAGCACCTGTGGCTCAAGGAGTAGGGCACCGGCCCCATATACTGGAGTTGGTGGGTTCAAACCCAACCCCAGCCAGAAAACTGCAAAAAAATTAAAAAAGTGATCTCCATACTGTAGGACTCTGTCATCTATTTGTATAGATAAGCATATACATACAATAACCAACAAAGGTATAAATAAACATATGCACAAAAATAAGCAGCCAGAATATATAAAGAGTCCCCATGATTCAATAAGAAAAAAGTGACCTAACATGAGGAGCGTCAGAGGACATAAGCAGACAATACAAAAAGAAGAAGCCAAAGGACCAATAATCATATTAAAAGATACTCGACTTCAATAGTAATAAAAGAAATACACAAAGGCCATATGCAAAAGAATGGTCAAAATAGCATACCTATCAGATTGAGCAATCTTAAAAAGACCAAAAAAAGCTGGCATTAGAGAGGGTATGATAAAGTGTGAGTTTTAGGCTTGGCGCCTGTAGCTCAGTGGGTAGGGTGCTGGCCACATACACGGAGGCAGGCAGGTTCGAACTCCGCACAGGCCTGCTAAACAACAATGATAACTGCAAAAAAAAAAATACTTGGGCATTGTGAGGCACCTGTAGTCCCAGCTACTTGGGAGGCTGAGGCAAGAGAATTGCTTAAGCCCAGGAGTTGGAGGTTCCTGTGAGTTGTGACACCATGGCACTCTACTGAGGGGGACATAGTGAGACTCTATCTCTAAAAACAAACAAACAAAAAAAGTGTGAGTTTTGATGCATTACTGGTAGGAGTATAAATTAATACAAATACTTTGTGGGTTTTGGGGTTTTGGGGGTTTTTTTTTTTGAGACAGAGTCTCACTATGTCACCCTCAGTTGAGTGCTATGGCGTGATAGCTTACAGCAACCTCAAACTCTTGGGCTTGAGTGGTTCTCTTGCCTCAGCCTCCCAAGTAGCTGGGACTACAGATGCCCACCACAACGCACGCCCAGCTAGTTTTTGTTGCAGTTGTGATTGTTGTTTAGCAGGCCGGCACCGGGCACGAACCCACCAGCTCTGGTGAGAGTGGCCAGTACCATAACCACTGGGCTACAGGCTCCAAGCCAATACAAATACTTTGAATAAACTTTGGCCATAACTAATAAAGGTAGAAATATGCATACATCTTTAAGCACTTACACTTCTAGGTACGTACACTAAAGAAAGTGCTACACATATGTACAAAGAGAAAGATATAAGAATGTTCACTGCAGCACTGTTTATAATAACAAAAGAAAAAGATGGGGAATAACAAAACTGTACACCGGGTAATGAACTTATTCTTACAAGGGAACGTCATATACCCATAGCATGTCAACCTAAATAAATCTCAGAAACAGAACTCCTGACCTCAAGCAATCACCTCAGTCTCACAGAGTCCTAGGATTTACAGACATGAGCCACCACCCCCAGCCATACTGCCAATGGGGGTGGGGGCAGGGAAACCGAATTATTGGTAACTGTCTGAAAGCTAATAGAAGTAGAAACAGGACAGTCAGGTCTTTTTGAGTTGTGTAGCCACAAGTTACAGTTCTATTTGCTGAGTTGCAACATGCAAATCTAAAAAAGTTCATCAAGATAGACTCTAACAGCAAAGGAAGCTACAGTGCCACCTTGTGGTGAGATGCAGCTCTGCACTGAGATCGTCCCTTCCCTCCCCGCTAGCCACTCAGTGACACTTGGAGGTGGCTGGGTCTGAAATCACTGCATAGAGAGGGATCAACAGAAGCTAAGCTAAGAGCTAAGACAACACACATGAAGAGGAAGCAGGAGATCTTGTTCGGGGGTTATCCTGGCATACTAGAGGCCTCTCTTCTTCCTACCATACTTCAGGCAAAGTCTTTAGCCAAGATCTTCCGCTAAGAAAGCATAGGGGAAGATGAGAAGAGCAGTAGACTAATGTTCCAGGTAGTATTATTGATTAATTATCTAGGAGCCTCAGACCTTCTTGAAAAATAAATTAACTTTTTTTTTAATGTAAAACTGCCCAATAGCAGAAGCAGGGATCAACAGTCACAGTGTGGAAGCAGCCCAAATGTCCCTCAACAGATGACTATATATGCCAAGTGTGCTAGATACTTACAATGGAATACATTTCAGCCTTTAAAGAAATGGAAATTTTGACACATGCTGAAACATGGACAAACCTCGGATATCACGAATAAGTGAAATCACAAAAAGATAATACTATATGATTCCAATTACACGAGGTAATCAGAGTACACAAAATTATAGACACAGAAAGTGGAATGGTGGTTGCCAAGGGCTGGGGGGGCTAGTTAATAGGGAGTTATTGTTTAATGGGTAGAAAGTTTCAGTTTTACAAGATACAAGGAGTTATGGAGATGGACGGTGGCAATGGTTGCACATTACGAATGTATTTAACAACACCGAACAGGCCAGGTGGGCACAGGAACATACCTCTATAATCCTAGCATTTTGGGAGGCCAAGGCAGGTGGATCTGAGCTGAGGAAGAGTTCTCCAGCCTGAGCAAGAGTGAAACCCTATCTCTACTAATAGAAAAACTAGCCTAGCATTGTAGTGGGCACCTGTAGTCCCAACTACTTGGGAGGCTGAGGCAGGAGGATATCTTGAGTCCGAGTTTGAGGTTGCTGTGAGCTATGATGCCACAGCACTCTACCTAGGACTACAGAGGGAGACTTTGTCTCAAAAAAAATCCAATAACACCAAATTGTACACGTAAAAATGCTTAAGATGGTAAATTTTAAGTTATATGTATTTACTATTATAAAAACATTTTTCTTTTAAAAAGTACTTGAATAGCTTCAATGGGACAGTCACTCTCCAGTTTTCCACAGTCCCTCCCATGCCTTACTGTATTCCACCTGGCGCTCTCTCACATGGAGGTAGCCTGGGCCCCATGGGACAAGCCATGAAGGAGGGAGTCAGGCAAGTGGGACAGAAGACAGGAGTGAGGGAGCAGTCCGGGTGAACAAATGCTCAGAAGAGAAAGAGATTATGGTATGTCCAAGGAATTGGGAGGTCCAGGTGGCCAAAGTGTAGAAGGAAGTGAAAAGGTTTGACTCCTTTATGTGACACCCAGATGGAAAAATTGACACCCAGATGGAACAGACCTGAAGTCACACAGCTTGCAAGTGACTAAACCCCAAACCCTCCTACCTCTCCAAAGACCAACTCTTCCCTTGCAATCCTCTCCTTAACCCATAAGGCCTCCTATTTTCTAGTGAAGTCCCAGGGAACGTCCAGGGATCTGGGCCCATTCACACCAACTGCCCATCGGGATTTGCTACTCCACAGTTTCTTCTGCTACTTCCTTGAGTGTGAGTCAGGGCTGAATTTATTAGCTGGCAAGTTTCAGGGGCTGGGTTGAGGATCCTTCTCACCTGGACTTTCCTAAATTGTGTGATGTCAGGGAAACACCTTTCCCAGCCACAGAAGGAATTTCACCACTAGCCCTTCCTTCCTCTAGCTGAAGGCTCTGTCCTACCTTTAAATGCAAATACCCTTGGGAGGAAGCAACATTGTCACCTTCATCTGAGTGCATCTGGAAAGCCAGAACTGGAAGGCCAAGGTCACTATCTTTTGTTACTGATGAGAAACCTGAGCCCAGAGAGAAGGGACTGGCCCATGATTATCCAGAGTACAAAGCCAGAGGTGGAACCCTGGTAACCTGATTTCTGATCCGGGGCTCTTTCCACTGTTTCTCATTAGGTCCTGTCCTACGAACGTTCTCCTGGAGGAACAAAGGAGAGAAAGAAAAGGGAGCATCACAAAACTGGGGAAAGGTATCAGGGAAAAAAAAAAAAAGGCATAGAAGGCAACTTGCTTGGCTTCATAAATGTTCAACTCTGATTTAGTTCATTCTTTGGTTCAACACATATTAATTGAGGGTCTTCCATGTTGGGCACTGTGCTGGATGCTGAGGGTAGTCCCTCCCCTGGGAGGACTTCCAGGTCTCCAGCTGACCTGCTTCCTGCCACTCCATCCCACCACCCCCTTTGCTAAGCCAATCAGCAAGCTCACCCTTTGCTAAGCCAATCAATCAGCAAGCTCATTTTTCTTTCACAGGGCGCTTATGTTTACTATTTCATTATTTCGCACCAAAAAAATAATAAAATGTGACAAAGATATTATCACTCACTTTACAGATGACACTGAAGCTCACTCTTTCCTTGGTCCGAGCAGCCTCACGGGTCTCTCCCTCAAACCACCTTCCACCCCAACTCTTAGGTGGTTTGAAAAAGGAGGAGAAAGAAAGGATCTCATCATCTCCTCCCCAAAATCTCTCCCCTTCCCCAGCTCACAACTAATTCTGAGGCAAGAAGGGCAACTTACCGTCTCTAAAGCAAAAACCGGGAGTCTGGTGCCCAAGGGTAGGTGCCCTTAGTGAATGAACAATCAGTGAAATTCTGCTGGAGGGTACAAGAAATTGGCACCCACTATTTGGATAAAAGACCAGTCTGTATAGATACACAGTAATCTCATGGGCACAGAAAAAGTTTCTTTCACATCTCCCGTTTCACCTTCAACTCGCTCCGTGATGGTGTCCTCTGTAGAGGCAGAAACCAGCATTCAAAGACAGGTAGTGTCTTGCGGAACTATAGCCTCAATCCCCAGGACCACAGACCAGTACTGGTCCATGGCCTGTTAGGAACTGGGTTGCAGGAGAGGGAGGGGCTTCAACTGTATTTACAACCACTCCCCATCGCTGGCATCACCGCTGGAGCTCCACCCCCGTCCCATCAGCCAGGGCGTTAGATTCTCCTAGGAGTGTGTGAACTGCTGTAAACTGCTCGTGTGAGGGGTCGGGCTGGGTGCTCCTTGTAAGTATCCAATCCCTGAGTGTCTGAGGTGCAGCTGAGGCAGTGAAGCCAGCCCTGGGACGGTCTAGTTGCAGGAACACAAGCTCAGGGTTCCCATTGATTCAGCATTATGGGAGTTGTATAATTATTTCATTACATAGTACAATGCAATGATAATAGAAATAAAGTGCAAAATAAATGTAATGCACTTGAATCATCCCCAATCCATCACCCACCCCACCCCACCCCTGTTCGTGGAAAAATTGCCTTCCATGAAACCAATCCCTGGTGCCAGAAAGGTTGGGGGCTGCTGTTGTAGAAGATCACACAGCAAGGAGGGCCAGGGGGCCAGGCTGAAGCCCCCACCTTCTGATGCTGTTTCCACTATATTGTACTGACTTCTTTGGAGCCATAGGCAACGTGATGAATCTTTGGCCAGACCCTCCCAACTCCCCCTCAGAGAAGCCAACAGGGCTGGAGGTAGGAATGGCATCTGATTGAGGCTGCCGGAGGTAAAGACCCCAAGCCAGGGACCAGAGAAAACCCTGTCTTTGGACTGTCCTTATTCGTGAACATCTTCCCCAAACCTCTTGAATTCCTTTCAAACTTGTTCAAGAATCCCCATCTAGGCAGTGTCTAAACTTGCACGGAAGCTTTATTTTCTGACTTTCATACCACGTTGGGATAATGTTTTCTTTGCTCAGTAAAAGGAGATGGCTTGCTGGCTTTGTGTTTCTCTTAAAGCTGCGCTTTCTAATTCTGATACACACTGTAACAGGGGTGAATCCAGAAAATACTCAACTTTATATGAGATACCTAAAACAGGCAAATTCATAGGGATGGAAAGTAGAATACTCTCTGGTGAATGGCTCATGCCTATAATCCCAGCATTCTGGGAAGCTGAGATGGGTGGATTGCTCAAGCTCAGGAGTTCAAGACCAGCCTGAACAAGAGCAAGATCCCATCTCTACTACAAACACAAAAACTAGACAAGTGTGGTGGCAGGTGCCTATAGTCTGAGCTACTTGGGAGGCTGAGACAGGAGGATCTCTTAAGCCCAGGAACTTGAGGTTGCTGTGAGCTATGGTGCTGCAGCACTCTACCCAGGGCACAGAGTGAAACTCTGTCTCAAAAAAAAAAAAAAAAAAAAAAAGGATACAGGCAGCTCCTGGGTTATAGACAGCCCAATTTATGACAGCCTATGGACTCTGAAGGCTCCCAATAAGGATAATTAAGTAATTAATAATTAGAAGCTAGCTCAGCACCTGTAGCTCAGCGGCTAGGGTGCCAGCTGCCTACACCGGAGCTGGTGGGGTTCAAATCCAGCCCGGTCCTACCAAACAACAATGAGAACTATAACCAAAAAATAGCCAAGTGTTGTGGTGGGCACCTGTAGTCCCAGCTACCTGGGAGGCTGAGGCAAGAGAATCACTTAAGCCCAAGAGTCTGAGGTTGATGTGAGCTGTGACGCCATAGCACTCTACCAACGGCGACATAGTGAGACTCTGTCTCAAAAATAAATTAAATAAATAAATAAATAAATAAAAATAATTCAGAAGCTAGTGTCATCTGCACATATAAACAAACCCACGTAGCCCAAGCAGCTTGCTGATGCAGCATCTTCAAGCCAGTGGCTGGCCGCATAGACAGATAAAAGCAGCTGATAGAAACACAGGAACACGAAGAATCAGAAGAATCAAAAGGCCCCGAGCCATGAAAGTTTACAGCAAAAGGAAACCCTTCATCTCATCGCAGCAGGAGTTACTAAGCTCTGAGGAGCAAGATCCCCACATTGAGCGCTTGACACAGGTTTACCCTGCGGCCAGTGAGAACATCAGCTGCTACAAGGCCATCTACGATGAAAACGAGAAAAGGGCTGTGTAAACAACCCTAGGTATCTGACCTCAAGGGTAAGCGCTTGTCCTCCAGAAGCAGAATCGAATCCTGATTCAGAATCAAACCCTGATTCTGCAGCACCCACTGTGTCCTCTCCAGCACCTTCTCCATTTTCATCTTCCAATTAATGTCAGCCTATTTTCTTGCCTCAAAATGCTCCTAAAAGGCTCAAGCAGCTAAGGCGCCAGCCACATACACCTGAGCTGGCAGGTTCGAATCCAACCCAGACCTGCCAAACAACAACAATAGCAACCAAAAAAATAGCGTTGTGGCAGGTGCCTGTGGTCTCAGCCACTTGAGAGGCTGAGGCAAGAGAATGGCTTAAGCCCAGGAGTTGGAGGTTGCTGTGAGCTGTGATGTCACAGCACTCTACCCAGGGCGACAGCTTGAGGCTCTGTCTCAAAAAATGTTTGTATATAATAAAATAAAATAAAATAAAAAAGTTTTAAATGCTCTTTTCAGGAATTCTCAAAGAACTCAAATTAGAGCTCCCATTTGAATCTGCTATCCCATGACTAGGCATCTACTCAGAAGGGAAAAAAAAATCATTTTATCATAAGGACATTTGCACTGGATTGTTTATCACAACTCAATTTACAATCGCCAAGATGTGGAAACAACTGAAATGCCCATCAACCCAGGAATGGATTAACGAACTGTGGTTTTTTGAGACAGAGCCTCAAGCTGTCGCCCTGGGTACTATGGAATACTATTCAGCCATTAAAACGATAGAAACTTTATGCCTTTTGTATTAACCTAGATGGAGTTGGAGCACATTCTTTTTAGTAAAGCATCACAAGAATCCAATGTACTGAATTCTGATATGAAGGTAGTAGACTATTTAATACATGCCCACATAAAAGAAATACTCAAATTAATTCAAGATGGGGGAAAGGGGGGGGGAGATGGGTTTGGTCCCCTAAATGGGCACAATGTTAGGGGTATGGCACACCTCTTGGGGAAGGGACACAATTTTAAGAGAGACTCTACCTACAAAATGCTCCTTTCAGTAAGCAAGACATTGAATCAACATCAGGTGAGTGTTAACCTTTAATATTCTTTTTTTTTATTTCTCCTATCTCTTATCTAAATATTCTGTATGAGTTTTGTTTTTATGTTCTGCTTGTTTGAATTAAAAGAAAGAGCACTCACAGTTTAATTCAAAGGGAGAGGAGAGAAGGGGTTCAGTGAGCTCCCACCTAACAGATACAGTGTAGGGGTGCACCTCACACCTCCTAGGGTGAATGACTCAAATGTCACTTGGACTTTTCCTAACAAACGCAAAAAATGTAAACTAACTGTATGTGCCCTCACTTTAATCTGAAATAATAAAAAGAAAGAAAGAACACAATAGTTTCCATAATTCATTAATATAGTACAGGAGTATTAGTAATAGTAGTTCAGTATTACATTGTATTATTTATTATTACCACATGTGAGCCATTATATTATGCTTACTATTATTTCTGTTCTCTCCCTTCCTGTTTCACATCTGTGTTCATCTCTGTGGGGATGCTGAGCACCTTGATTTCTTCTCTTTGTGTTCAACCCCTCAACTTCAATTGCTCCAAGTTCACTTCAGTCCAATTGTTCTTCTTCTGGACTGGAGCCTCTGGCGAAAGCTGTCTCTAGCCGGCCATCTTGCTGGGGATCTATTATTATTACCGTGTTTGTGCTGTTTATCAGGGATTTGATACCTACAAATCCAAGCCAAACACATTCTCAGGAACATATCTCATCCATAACCTGGGAAACAACAACAACAAAAAATACATAACCTGGAAAAAAAGTTGTAGTTGTTACCCAGGACTGTGGAATGGGGAGTAAGAGAGAGTTGAATTATTTAATGGACACAGAGTTTCTGTTTGGGATGACAAAATAGTTCTGGAAATAGGTGTTGAGGATGGTGGCACAACTCCATGAAGGCACTGAATGCAGATACATCTCAAAAGAAGGCATTCAAATGCTCAACATCACTAATCATTAGGAAAATGGAAATCAAAACCACGACCCTCTCACCCCAGTTAGGATGGTGATCACCAAAAAGACAAAAAATAACAATAATAATAACAAATGCTGGCCGGGATGTAGAGAAAGGGAAATGCCAGTACATTGCTGGTGGAAATGTGAATTAGTACAGCCACAGCAGAAAACAGGACGGAGGTTCCTCAAAAAACTAAAAATTGCCACACCAGCTCAGCTAGCACTCCAGCCTGAGCTGCAGAGCCATAGCCTGTCTCTAAAAATATAAATAAATAATAATACAGGCAGATGCAATCTCAGTGGTTAAGAACAAAGGTTGTGTAGTGAGAACACAGCTACTACACTCCAAGTTTGCTTCTGTGACCTTGCTATATCAAAAGGCTTCCAAACTCCAATGTATACGCAATCCCCTGGGGGCACTTCCACCACAGAAACAATTGGGGTTCAAATACCTGTTTCATAGAGTTGTTAGGAAGAGAGGGTGAGACACTTTTTGTAAAGTGCTTAACACAATTCCAAGCATTTGGAGAGCACTCAATAAATGAAAACTGATACCCTCCCCCCCTTTTTTTTTCCTTTTCTTAGCCTCTATCCTTCCACATTTAAGAGTCATCTGAGGGTTTGGTGGAATTTGATTTTTGACTTTCGGTTTTGTTTTGTTTTTTGTTTGTGGCTGTTGAGTGGGGGTGGGGTTGCTGCCTGTGCACAGCTAGGTACATAAAAGTCTTTGCCCATTCAGCAAGTTCCTCGCACGGTTGTTTATGTTCCCAGGAACAAGCAGACCGCTGTGGACGCACAGGCCACGGGAGGCACGTGTGTCTATGTGTGGCCATTTTCCTCAGAAGACTATATTGTCAATGAATTCATTCAAATGTCATTTTCTCTTATCGTAGTATCAACTAAGGTGAGCGAGTGGGGAGGTAATTAAGTGGTCAAAGGGAAAGATTGTGTTTTTATTGAAGTCTCTTATCCTACCTAAAGGTTCTAGATAGTGGGGAGAAATGTAATGACTGGTCATAAAAATCCAGGTCTATGAATTCCTGTGGATCACCAGGCTGCACACGTCATAAGGTCTCCCAGGTCCCCCACCCAGACTTCCCAGTCAGAGGTAGGAAGGCTGATCTTGGGAGTGGCCCTCATCTTGGGATACCATTTGTGCTGTCCTTCCAGGGAGGTTCTCTACACATGGCTAAGGCCTAGGAGGCAGGACCCCTGAGTTCTGACCAGCCTCTGAGGTGGGCTTACTTCACCATGCCAGGACTCCAGGGCCACATCTGCAGGGGGTGCAGCACGGTGTGATGTTGAAGAGCACAGGCAGTGAAGTCAGCCAACCGTGGCTTAACTCCCAGTGCCTCTACCTCCCAACTGGTAAATGTGGATTCAGTCACTACTTCTTTCCAAGTTTCTATTTCCTCAACCAAAAAGCATGGAATATTTTTTCATTTTTGTTGTTTTTGTTTTTAAAACATGAATTAGGTGCCTATGGAGCAATGGCTATGGCGCCAGCCACATACACCGAGAGTGGCAGGGTCAAACCCAGCCCAGGCCAGCTAAACAATATAACTGCAACAAATACATCAAAAAAAATAGCCAGGTGTTGTGGCAGATGTCTGTAGTCCCAGCTACTTGGGAGGCTGAGGGAAGAGAATCACTTAAGCCCAAGAGTTTGAGGTTGCTGTTAGCCGTGACGCCACAGCACTCAGAGGGTGACATAGTGAGAGTCTGTCTCTTAAAATTTTTAAAAAACATGAATTTTTAAAAAAGTCTTTCTTTCTTTCTTGGAGAAACCAGAAAAAAATAAACAATTAGCATCAGGCACAATGGCTCACTGCTGTAATCCTAGCACTCTTGGAGGTGGAGGCGGGAGGATTGCTTGAGGTCAGGAGTTCCAGACCAGCCTGAGTAAAGTGAGAGCCTATCTCTACTAAAAATAGAAAAATTATCTGAGTGTGGTATCAGGAACCTGTAGTCCCAGTTACCTGGAAAGCTGAGGCAGGAAGATTGCTCGATCCCAGGAGATTGAGGTTACTGTGAACTAGGCTGACACCAGGGCACTTCAGCATAGAGCAACAGTGCTAGCATCAGTCTCAAAAAACAAATATTAAAAAATTAAAAATAAATGCCTATCTCACCAGATTACTAATTAAGAGAATTAAGAACTTGCGAGTGGCGCCTGTGGCTTAGTGAGTAGGGTGCCGGCCCCGTATACCGAGGGTGGCTGGTTCAAACCCAGCCCCAGCCAAACTGCAACAAAAAAAATAGCCGGGTGTTGTGGCAGACGCATGTGGTTTCAGCTACTTCGGAGGCTGAGGGAAGAGAATCACTTAAGCCCAAGAGCTGGAGGTTGCTGTGAGCTGTGATGCCACAGCACTCTACCAAGGATGACAAAGTGAGACTCTGTCTCTAAAAAAAAAAAAGAGAGAATTAAGAACTTGCATTGAAAGTCCTTTGCACACTACCTAGCATAAAGTCATACTTAATTTAAAAAAAAAAAAAAAAAATAGCCGGTATTGGGCAGTGCCTAGGCTGGAGGTGGGGGGTTCAAACCCAGCCCTGGCCAAAAACTTCAAAAAAAAAAAAAATCCAGTACTTATTGAATATGCCATGGGAAGTCCCATTTAATGCCCACAACAACCAGGAGTGGTAGATACCATTATTATCCCATTTTACGAATAAGGAAATTGAGGCTCTCGTTCAAATTCATACAGCTAGGATGAGGGGAATTTGAATCCAGACACTTTCACTCCTACCTTATCATTTTTAATGTCATTTTTGTTACCAATAAAAATCATAACATAGAAAGGATTCCAGTGTCTTCCTCTGACTGTGGAGGGAGCTTCTCTGCTCTCAGAGTCCCCTCAGATCCCTTTTTTTTTTTTTTTTTGAGACAGCGTCTCACTATGTCACTCTCAGTAGTGTGCTATGGTGTCACAGCTCACAGCAAGCTCAGACTTTTGGGCTGAAGTGATTCTCTTGCCTCAGCCTCCCAAGTAGCTGAGACTACAGGTGCCCACCGCAACACCCAGCTAATTTTTGGTTTCAGTTGTCATTACTATTTAGCAGGCCCAGGCCAGGCTCAAACCTGCCAGCCTCAGTGTATATGACTGGCACCCTACTCACTGAGCTAAGGGCACAGAGTCCCTCAAATCCCTTTAATGTCAATGGGCATCCTTTTCTCCTGCTTCACTTCCAGGCTTCTGCTACATTCATTTATTTATTCAACAAACACGCATTGAACATGGACACTGTGCCCAGCCTTATACTCCCCCTAAGGATAGAGCGTTGAACAAAAAAACCAAGGTCCCTGCCTTCAGGGAAGGGCAATGTGGCCAGAACAATTAACTGGAGGAAACATTGTGAGACGTGCCCATCCCTCTCTAGAGCTCCAGACCTATAGTTCACAAGCTGACCGACCGCACAACCTCCCTGGGTGATCCGCAGACCCCTTAAATGTCCTATGCTCAAAACAGAAGCCATTACTTTCTCCCCCAAAATGCCTCCTCTTCCCTGACCAGTCCTGCACAACCCACACCCAGTTAGTTACCCAAGGAAAGACCCATTAGACATCTTGACTGTGTCCTCCCCTCTCATGACCCCTACCCCGGTTCAAACCAGTCACCTAAGCTATTGGGCTGACCCCTAAGTGCTCTCCCTACCTCCAGACTCTTCACCTTCAACACCCCCCTCAGGCTGCTGCCAGAGAGATCTTCCCAAAATAAACATGTGAACATAGGACTCCCCCAGTGGAACCTCCGTGGAACCTTCATGATTCCTTTTTGACACGGGATGAAGTCTGCATTCCTTGGCCTGGCTCCGCGCCCATAGCTCAGTGAATAGGGCTCTGGCCACATACACCAAAGCTGGTGGGTTCGAGCCCAGCCTGGGCCTGCTAAACAACAATGACAACTGCAACCAAAAAATAGCCAGGCATTGTGGCAGGTGCCTGTAGTCCCAGCTATTTGGGAGACTGAGGCAAAAGAATCACTTAAGCCCAGGAGTTGGAGGTTGCTGTGAGCTGTGATTGATGCCAGGGCACTACCCAGGGCAACATAATGAGACTTAGTCTCAAAAAAAAAAAAAAAAATTCCTTGGCCTAGCATATAACATCCTTCACAGTGAGATCTGAAGCTATATCTTCAGCCTCTTCTCCCACTAGCTGTCCACAAGTCTCACTCACACACTCTAACCAGGGCAACCGAGTGAAACTCTGTCTCTAAAATAATAAAATAAAATAAAATAGTAAAGTAAAGTAAAGTAAAATAAAATAAAATAAAAATATACCAATACATACGCACACATACATGCAGTATACATATAAATAATAACATATACACACACATAGACACTAGTACGAGGGCATTGCATATGTACACACATCTGCACACAAAATACACTTGGGGGGACTGGGAGGGACATACACTTAGGTGTCAATATGGCCATCTAAGGTAGAAAGAGGGAAGACGGAACTGTGGGGTTTATTTCTTCTGTTATTGCTCTCTGTATTTTCTAGTTCATCTTTAGGAAGGTGATATTGCTCTTTTAAGAAGAAAAACCATTTGTCTAATTCTAAAACCAAGTCCAGACTGGCTACCTCTACCTTTTTCTTGCACTGAATGCCTTCATGCCTTCTTTCCCGGTTAAGACTGAGTCTCAGGAAAGGGTTTATCCCCCATTTATATTGAGTTACCATGAGCTGAAGCACAGTTTACTAGAAATGTTCCCCTTGCCAGAAGCAAAACAGCATTTTGAAATGGATCGATGCCCAGAGCTGTGGGCCTGAAGCCCTGCTAGTGCAATGGTAGCTATCAGCTAGTGAGGAGGGACATGGAGGCCTCTGGTCAGCCCTTGAGGTCCCTGGGGCACAGGAACCACAAACTCTCAGTCCCTCTGTCTTCTCTTGGCTTCAGTTTTGCCTCTGGAGAAGTGTCAAGCTTGATCCGGGTGACCTCCGAGGGACCCCTAAGCTCTGCTCTGGGCTACTCTGGATCTTCATGTTGTTTTACGTGTAGGGGTCAAACGGATTAACCATTGATTGGACTGGGTCAGTTCCAGGAAGGACTCAAAAATTAACCTGGTTACTCTTGTTTTCCCATTTAATCTTTACCGTCTGTAACCCTGGTGAGGCATTGTTCCTCTTCTGCTTCCCGGGTCCGGTGCCAGACCCACACCCTTCCACTCTGAGTACTCCAAACCCCTCAACTTCCCCTCTCCCCAACTAAATCCAGCCAATCCTCACTTCCTCTGGGGAGCATTTCCAACTCCCACAGCACCAAGACCACAGCCTCCTTAGCACCTCACTATGTGATACTATATCCTAGTATAAGGCTGACTGCCTGGGGTCACCCTTTCCCGTGGGTCTTTTTTTCTTTCTTTCTCTCTTTCTTTCTTTTTTTTTTTTTTTTTTTGAGAGAGAGAGTCTCACTTTGTCACTCTTGATGCAGTGCCAGAGCATCACAGCTCACAGCAACCTCAAGCTCTTGGGCTTAAGCGATTCTCTTGCCTCAGCCTCCCAAGTAGCTGGGACTACGGGCGCCCACCACAACACCTGGCTAATTTCTTGTTGCAATTGTCATTGTTGTTTAGCAGGCCCAGGCCAGGTTTAAACCTGCCAGCCTCAGTGTATACGGCTGGCATCGTAAGCCACATAAGCCATCGTATGCCAGCCTCCTGTGGGTCTTCTTTCCCCTTAGCAGTAAAAACAATGCTGTGTTCAATATTGTATCCTATGAACATCACAGGGCTTGGCACAAGTTCATTGTCAATGATGCTGGAATATCTGAAATCCTTTTTGCCCAACTAAAAAATAAGCCCTGAAAAAAAAAAGCCCTGGCCACTAGAAAATGTTCCTTTTTCTTTTTTTCTTTTTTTCTTTTTTTTTTTGCAGTTTTTGGCCGGAGCTGGGCTTGAACCCACCACCTCCCATACGGGGCTGGTGCCCTACTCCTTTGAGCCACAGGCGCTGCCCTCAGAAACGTTCTTAACTCTTCAAAGCACTTGTGGCTCTCTCAGCTCCTAGGATCCTCACAGGACATCTGTGGGACGGGCAACCCCAGGACAAATGGGAGTCCAGAGCCTGTGGAAGTGAATCAATTTGCTCAAGTCCATAAGACAAGTTGGTGGTAAAGCCCAAAATTGATGCCAGAGTTCTTGCCTGTCAGTCCCAGGCTGTGGGGTGTGTAGCACACAGAGAAACTGTAGCCTCACTCTCTTTTTTAGAAAGTGCAGCCTGGAGCTGCCACCATACCAACATGTGAAAACACACACACACACACACACACACACACACACACTTCATAAATACCTGTCGTTGTATTGGCTCCAACCTGCTTGGGGGCTTCACCCCTTTACAATCTAAGGGCTATTTTCTTTCCCCATTATCATTCTTTATACAAACAGCCCAGGGAAGTTCCCAAACAGCCTTTTTTTTTTTTTTTTAGAGACAGAGTCTTACTACGTCACACTCAGTAGAGTGCTGTAGCGTCACAACTCACAGCAACCTCCAATTCTTGGGCTTAAGCGATCCTCTTGCCTCAGCCTCCCAAGCAGCTAGGACTATAAGTGCCCACTACTACACCCGGTTAATTTTTCTATTTTTAGTAGAGGCAGGGATATCACCCTTGCTCAAGCTGATCTCCAATTTCTGAGCTCAAACAATCCACCTGCCTTGGCCTCCCAGAGCCCTGGGATTATAGGCTTGAGCCACTGGCCTGGCCCCAGTACATTTTCTTGAAGAGATTGCAAGAGATCAGGAGACTCTGAACTTGGTCCAGCCTGCTCTAATGGGCTTTCCTCGGTTCCTTCCCGCCTCCTCCTGTGCACAAGCAGGGAGGAGAGAGGAGTGAAAGCTCAGGAGCATGTATTAGTTAGCTAGCACCATCATAACACATGGTCATAGCACGTCTCTCACGCGGTTTTCCACGTGGCTTCTCACCTGGCCTCTCATGTGCTCTCTCAGGTGGTCTCCCACGTGGCCTCTCAGTCTCACGGTGCATGCATCCTTGGTATCTCCTTGCATGTCCAAATCTCCTTTCCCCTAAGGACACCAGTCTGATTGGATTAGGGGCCACCCACAGAAAGTCACTTAACCCTAATTATCTTTAAAGGCCTTATCTCTAAATAGAGTCACATTCTGAGGTACTGTGAGTTAGGACTTCAACTTCAAATGAATTTTAGCCAGGGACACAATTCAATCTGTAAGAGAGTACATGCAAGCATCCTGCACACAGAGAGGTCATCTTCACAGTCGAAAGATCTTTTTTTACCTCTTTTCTTTTTTTGGGGGGGAAGGGGGACAGAGTCTCACTCTGTCACCCCGGGTAGAATGCTAGGGTGTCATAGTTCTCAGCAACCTCAAACTCCTGGGTTCAAGTGATCCTCATGCCCCAGCTTTCCAAGCAGCTGGGACTACAGGTGCCTGTCTTAATACTAAGCTTCTTTTTCTATTTTTAGTAGAGACAGGGTCTTGTTCCTGCTCAGGCTGGTCTGGAACTCCTGAGCTCGAGAAATCCACCCGTCTTAGCTTCCCAAAGTGCAAGGATTACAGGCATGAGCCACCAAGCCTGGCTCTGAAATATCATCTTTGCCCTGTTTGACGTCTGTGGAATCCTACTCTCTCATCATATCCATGCAACACCGCTGTATGTTCTGCAGAGCTATTTAGGAGCCTGTAAAGTTACATACATATTCCTATGCAGGTGACTACTGGGTGCTGGTGCCTAGGGACAGGAACATTTATGCTATCGTGTCTGCATACGTGTGTGTGTGTGTTGTGTAGGTATAATATGAACATGCACGTGTTTACCCACCAGTGACCTCCTGCAGATGTGTACGTGTGCAGATGAATATGGGGGTGGGCATAAATACGTGTTCAGTCACTGATCACACATCAGTTCAACATAGATGTATTGATGTTGATGGGACTACACAAGGTTCTGGGGGTGAATAAGACATAATATACAGGTGGATGTTCACCAGGGCACATGAGTGGTAGACAAGTTTTAGTACTAAAAGCACGTCTATGAAATCTTTACACACACTTATATATGTGTGTACATTACAGCCTCCATCGAGCTAGGAGAGCTTCTGATTGCATCTTTAGCAATTGTTGATGCTAAGAGATGCTGCTGTGGTCTCTCCCCAAACCCCAAGGATCAGATTCAAGCAGCCCCCATGAAAGCCACAGGCAATACTAGCATTGTCTGCCCACTGCTCTCCTAGGGTGCAAGGCTAAAGTGCTGGGTCCCTCATCCCAGCCACCCCACCCTCCCCACCCACAGGGAGTCTCGATTACAGGGCACCAAGAGTCCAGGCCGCTGGAAACCACCTGAAATTCACATGGGTTTATGGTTTCCCAATTAACGTTTGGCCTTGGGTTATTTCTAGGAGGTAAGCCAGAAAAGGTAGCAGAGAGATAGGGTCAGGTGAGATAAGGTGCCAGGTCACCTGCAGGAGGCACATGCCCTGGCAGCTGGCCCTGGCATCACAATAACTGCAAAGTTCCAGACCCTGCCAAAGGAGGGAGGCATCAAACAGGGAAATCCAGGGCTTCTGGGAAGCTGGTAGAAAAGAGAGCCCTCTGTAAAATGCTCTCCCAGGATCCAGGAAGCCCTCTGCCGACAGCCCCTGTGCTAGGTCACCTCCCGGACGTGAGGCGCTCACCACCTCCCAGATGCTCCCTTAAAATAGTCTCTTTTATACTGGGACAAAATTCTGCCTCCCTCCATTCACGTCAATGATATCGTCTTGGCCATCCTGGAACTGCTAAAGTATCACCAGAGGGTGCTGTGTATTGATCCTATTTCCCCCTCGCAAAAAAGAAAAGAAGAATCTCACTGGGAATTATTTTCCTTTGATCAAAATCTCCAAAAGATCCTGTTTCTAATGCTAATATATAACTTGGGGGAAAAAACACATTACTTTACAGCTTATTTGAGTGTGTTTCTTCCCCCACTGAAATCAGTACGAACAGCTCAGATCACTGCTCACCAGGGCTTGAGGCAAAAGAGGATTGGAGAGTGGACTGCTTAACAGGCATGAGATTTCTTTCTGAAAAAAACATTTTGATAAAAATGTTTTGCAGGACGGTGCCCATAGCTTAGTCGACAAGGCCATTGGCCACATACACCTAGGGTGGCAGGTTCGAACCCAGCCCAGGTCTGCTAAAGTAACAATGACAATTGCAACCAAAAAATAGCTGGACCTTGTGGCAGGCACCTGTAGTCCCAACTACTTGGGAGGCTGAGGCAAGAGAATCACTTAAGCCCAAGATTTGGAGGTTGACGTGAGCTGTGATGCCACAGCACTCTACCCAGGGCAACAGCTTGAGACTCTGCCTCACCAAAAAAAAAAAAAAAAAAAAATGGTTTGCAACTGGGCAGCAGCTGTGGCTCAGTGGGCTCATATACCGAGGGTGGCAGGTTCGAACCCAGCCCCAGCCAAACTGCAACAACAACAAAAAATAGCCGGGCGTTCTGGCGGGCGCCTGTAGTCCAAGCTACTCTGGAGGATGAGGCAAGAGAATCACTTAAGCTCAGGAGTTGGCATTTGCTGTGAGCTGTGATGCCATAGCACTCTACAGAGAGTGATGGAGTGAAACTCTGTTGCTAAAAAAAAAAAAAAAAAAAATGTTTTGCAACTAAGGAGAAGTAATGGGGGAGGGCTGACGGACCGACTGATGTGAGGGACGGGAGGTGAGCAAGATGGTGCAGACGCAGGGCACCAGGAGGAAAGTCTATTACTACTGTGACAGGATGTTGGAAATTATTATTATGGACAAGGCCACCCAATGAAGCCTCACCGAATCCGCATGACTCACAATTTGCTACGTAACTATGGTCTCTAAGGAAAAATGGAAATCTATCGCCCTCACAAAGCCAATGCTGAGGAAATGACCAAGTACCACAATGAGGACTACATTAAATCCTTGAGCTCCATCCGTCCAGATAACATGTCTGAATACAACAAGCAGATGCAGAGATTCAATGTTGGTGAGGACTGCCCAGTATTTGATGGCCTGTTTGAGTTCTGTGAGTTGCCTACTGGTGGCTCTGTGGCAAGTGCTGTGAAACTTAAAAGCAGCAGACGGACATCGCTGTGAATTGGGCTGGGGGCCTGCGCCATGCAAAGAGGCATCTGGCTTCTGTTACATCAATGATATCGTCTTGGCCATCCTGGAACTGCTAAAGTATCACCAGAGGGTGCTGTATATTGACATTGATATTCACCATGGCAATGGCGTGGAAGAGGTCTTCTGTATCACAGACCGGGTCATGACTGCGTCCTTTCATAAATATGGAGAGTACTTCCCAGGAACTGGGGATCTACGGGATACTGGGGCTGGCAAAGGCAAGTATTATGCTGTTAATTACCCGCTGCAAGATGGGATTGATGACGAGGCCTATGAGGCCATTTTCAAGCCGGTAATGTCCAAAGTAATGGAGATGTTCCAGCCCAGTGTGGTGGTCTTACAGTGTGGCTCAGACTCCCTGTCTGGGGATCGGTCAGGTTGCTTCAATCTGACCATCAAAGGGCATGCCAAGTGCGTGGAACGTGTCAAGAGCTTCCACCTGCCTATGTTGATGGTGAGAGGAGGTGGTTACACCATTCGTAATGTTGCCCGATGCTGGACATATGAAATGGCTGTGGCCCTGGACACAGAGATCCCTAATGAGCTTCCATACAATGACTACTTTGAATACTTTGGTCCAGACTTCAAGCTTCACATCAGCCCCTCCAATATGACTAACCAGAATACTAATGAGTATTTGGAGAAGATCAAACAGCGACTGTTTGAGAACCTGAGGAGGCTGCCCCATGCGCCGGGGCTTCAGATGCAGGCAGTTCCTGAGGATGCCATCCCAGAGGAAAGTGGTGACGAGGGTGAAGAAGACCCTGACAAACGCATCTCCATCTGGTCCTCTGACAAACAAATTGCCTGTGAGGAGGAGTTCTCTGACTCTGATGAGGAAGGAGAGGGTGGCTGAAAGAACTTCCAACTTCAAGAAAGCCAAAGAGTCAAAACAGAAGATGAAAAAGAGAAAGATCCGGAACAGAAGTTACAGAAGAGGAGCAAACCAAGGAGGAGCCAGAAGCCAAAGGGGTCAAGGAAGAGGGCAAGTTGGCCTGAGCAGACCTCCCCAGCTCTGGTTTCTTGTCAAGTCTCCACCTTTCTCCAATACCCCCTCAGATTTTATATTTTCTATTTCTCTTTGTATTTATATGAAAACGTATTAAATATAAATATCCCCACACTGCTGGTGGGAATGCCCACTAATACATCCCTTCTGGAAGGATGTTTGGAGAATACTTAGAGACCTAAAAATAGACCTGCCATTAGAACCTATAATTTCTTTATTAGATTTATACCCAGAAGATCAAAAGTCACAATATAACAAAGACATCTGTACCAGAATGTTTATTGCAGGCCAATTCATAATTGCTAAGTCATGGAAGATGCCCAAGTGCCCATCGACCCACGAATGGACTAGCAAATTGTGGTACATGTATACCATGGAAT
>CAUYPK010090337.1:0-29446 GCA_963574355.1 Loris lydekkerianus
AAGACCCTGTCTCTACCAAATTAAAAAAAAAAAAAAAGAAAGTAACACAATAACTAAGAAAATGCCAGGAAGGCTATGTTAACCAGTGTGATGAAAATGTGTCAAACGGTCTATAAAACCAGTATATGGTGCCCCATGATCACATAATGTACACAGCTATGATTTAATAATAAAAAAAACTGAAATCCAGGAATGATAGGAAGTACTTCAGGTGAAGGTGAGGGAACAGACAGGACAGCAGGATAGAGGACCTTCAGGGAAGGGTACAAAGGAGTAAGTAGGGTATCCTAACATGAGCCTAATTTATGGGGGTTTTCTCACTTAGGAACAGACTGATTTGTAGAGGAATGGATACCATGCTTACAAGGATAGTTACTGATTCTTACCACATTAAAAGGAAACACTGAGAACAGGGCAGTCTCCTGGCAAGCTAGAGACGTTTTGTGACTTGGGGGCAATCCCCCAAGTGACGCAGTGTTTGTTAATTACTATATGTGCCCTCTAGTTCTTTTGCCTAGCAAGAAGAGGAGCTGCTCAACGAGAAGAACTATTGAAAGGAACAACAGCTATTTTGTTCCTTATCCTACCCCAAAGTGTCTTAAACAAAAATGGGGGACATGTAGAGGAATGGACACCATGCTTGCAAAGGACAGTTACTGATTCTTATCACATTAAAAGGAAATGCTGAGAACAGGAGAGTCTCCTGGCAAGCCTAGAGATGTTTTGTGACTTGGAGGCAATCCCCCAAGTGACGCAGTGTTCTGGAATGAGATAAGATTGATCACTCACTAGTAAGCATGTGATAAACACTGATGCTTAGTAGTTCTTCATAAGGGTTGTGGGGAAAGAACACGCGGCAATCCTTATGCATGCAGCCCTCATATGCAATTACCTTAACTCTCCATACCTGTTGTGTATAACCTTAATAAATAGCCATTGTGGAAGGAGCTTGGGGGCTGCCCTGCAATTAAGGTTAGCCCACCTCCTACGCAAGCTTGTACTTCTAATCTGTATCACACCTGGTTCCTTCCTGCAGAGACTGAGACCAGGGCCTTAGGGGTCAAGACACTGATTTTTATTTTTGAAGAATAGGGTTGGGTGGCGCCTGTGGCTCAAAGAAATAGGGCACCAGCCCCATATGCCGGAGGAGGCAGGTTTAAACCCAGCCCCAGCCAAAAACTGCAAAAAAAATCAACAACAACAACAACAAAAAAACCAGGGTCTCAGGGTGGCGCCTGTGGCTCAAAGAAGTAGGGCACTGGTCCCATATGCCGGAGGTGGTGGGTTCAAGCCCAGTCCCGGCAAAAAAAAAAAAAAAAAAAAAAAAAAAAACTGCAAAGAAACAGGGTCTCACTCTGTAACCCAGGCTACAGGGAAGTGGTGTGATCATAGCTCATTGCAGCCTCGAACTCCTGAGCTCCAGCGATCCTCCTGCCTCAGCCTTCACAGTAGCTGGGACCACAGGTGCATGTCACCATGCCTAGTTAGGAAGAAATTTGAAAGTCACATCACAGCAGAGGAAGGACAGAAATCCTCAGGAATCACTGAGGTGCTCTCACTCAAAAATACAGGAACAAAAGATTGGGTTACTTGAGGAAGAAGGTGTGTGTGACCAGGAATTCTGTGAGGTGAGCAGTTGAAAAAGAAGGCTTCCAGGGTGGTGCCTATGGCTCAAAGGAGTAGGGCACCAGCCCCAGAGATGGCAGGTTCAAACCCAGCCCCAGCCAAAAACTGTAAAAAAAAAGGGTTCCAGCCCATCCAGAATGAGGAAGCTTCTGAGGATCCTGGTCTTCCTGACCTCAAGCCACAGGAGTAGTTGAGCAATTCACTGGAAAATAAGTGTTGCCAAAGCATTTGTACGTCACTCAAATTTGTAGAGAATTTCAAACTGGGTACAGGAATGTGAAAAATTCAAGGGGCGGAAAGATCAGCAGGACCAGAGCACCCCAAGTGGAGCTGCAGAGGGCTCCTCACATAGGGCCTGGTTAAGGATCTTTATCCTAAGAGCCTGAGACAGCCTGAAGGCTTGCTAGCAAGGGAGTAACTTTCCAACTTCTATAGCAGGAAGGGACTGAGGCAAAGGGCCAGAGCCCAGACATCAGGGCAGGTGAAGCACCTGACGGTGACCACCCATCCAGCCTAGTTCTAGACACTTCTCCCCTCACACCACTCTGTCTACCTCAACACACTGGCCCTTTTCATGCCTCCCTTAGCTATTGGGCACATCTCCCTCTCCTGCCAGCCCTTCCAGAAGGCATGTGAACCTGCCACAGCCCTGGCCAGTCACCCAGGTAAGGCCTTTAGGGCAAACTGCACATTCATGTTGGTGTCCTGGAGCCACCGCCTCCTGACAGGCGGGGGTCAGTGAATGGCTGGACAAGTGGATAAACTAGTAAATGAATGGTGCCTGAGGAGGTGTGAGGAAGAGAGGAGTCCCAGAGGATCTGAAAGAGGGCAGCTGTTCTCAGCCCAGTGATGGCGGTAGTGGCAATGTGCAGTCTCCAGCAACCAGTTGTGAGTCACGTGTGTGGCCGGCATGGATCTGATCCACCTTTCACTGAAGACTCCCACACTTTCACGCAGCACGGGCTACTGCCCCAACCCCAGTGTCACCCACTCTATGGCAGCTCAGGCCTACTCCTGTCTCTGCTCCCTGGACTGCTCCATCTTAGGAAACAGAGGCTCCACCCGCGGCTTTTCACCCAAACCTGTGGTTACCCTTGCCTCTTTGCTACTGTCCCCACATCAGCCAATGTCATTGGCTCTACCTTCTAAACACACTCAGCATTTCCCGCTATCTTGCCCACTGCCCTGTGCAAGCCTGCCATCAACTCAGCTATCATCTCACACCAGGATTACTGTGGAAACAGTACTAGGCTTTCTATTTCTGCACTTGGTCTGACCCAGCCAGGCCATTCTGAACACAATAGACAGAGTGATCTCTTTACAACGAAAGTGAGACAGTCTTATACCTGCTTAAGGCCTCCAATGTCAAAGCCAGAGTCCCTCTGGAGCCCACACAGATCCCCAATATACTGTCAACCTCATCTCTGGGTACCCTCTTCCTCCATCTCTCCACTCTGAGCCTATCAGACACCTTGCTGTTCCTCAAACACACCAGACACCCTCTGTCCCAGTGCATTTGTGTTTGTAGCTGCCTGAGCGTGGGCAGTTCTTCCCTGTATGATCCTCACCCCTCACTCCCTCATCTCCTTCCTAAGTTCAATGTCACCTTCTCAGTGAGATTTCCATGACTATTCTATTTAAAATTGCTAAATCCCTGTTTTCTGCCCCGTCTCCTTCCCACGATCTTGTCCCCATCTGACCAGGCTTGTGTTTAATGGTCTTGTTTGCAGCCTGCCTCCCCACTTCACAGGAGGGAGCCTATTTGTACTCACTGCTGTGTCCACAGTAGGGCCTGGCACAAAGCAGTCACTGAAGAAATATTTGCTAAATGAAGGCAGGACCAAACTTAAGAGGCTGGTCCTCAAGTCATACATGGCAAGGCTAGTGAGTGACAGTGCTAAGATGTGGATTGAGGGCTAAATGTAGACTAATTTGGGAGAAGCAAAAATAGAATGGGGGCAGTACCTGTGGCTCAAAGGAGTAGGGCACTGGCCCCATATGCCAGAGGTGGTGGGTTCAAACCCAGCCCCAGCCAAAAACTGCAAAAAAAAAAAAAAAAAAAAAAAGAGAGAGAAAGAGAGAGAGAATGGTAGAAGCAGGCGCAGTAAACAACAACAACAGATCCAGCAGTGTGGGAGCACAAGAGGAACAAGAGGCTAAGTCTCCCCGTGTTTGAAACTGCTCTGCGTCACACATACCACTTTCCCAATCTCTGCCTTGCCTGACCATGCCCTGGACCTCCTCTTGGGGCTGTCCTCCAGCAAACCAGGGCAGAGACAGCCACAAACCTGTGAAGGAGAGAGAGGAGGAGGGGAACAGGGACAGGAAAAGGTGACAGTTTGGCTGCAGAGACTAAGGGCCACTGGGACCACGTCAGGAAGCAGCTTTGTCTCCGCCTGTGATTAGAGCAGGATTAAAAAGGTGCCACTGCTCTACCTTGAGTGCTGCCACAGAGGAAGTGGGGGAGGGATGGACGGAAGAGGACAAATAAGAGTGTTATGCCAAAGCACACAGACTCAAAACAAAATAAATCATAAAACCCATCATCTGAAGGCTCTGACAGGCTTTGAGTGACCCCCAAGAGCTGAGAGAGGCATCCCAGGAGGGGTGCACGTACCCTTCCTCCGTCTCATTGATGATGTCACAGATCTCCATGTTCAATGTCCAGTCCTCACTTTGCAGGGAGCCATCTGTTGCCTTTTCTGTGGAATCAGAGAGAAAACTGGGTTACATTTCTCCTGGAACAAGAAGGCCTTGGCAGGACATGGGAAGAGATGGGAACTACCACATTCTCCTCCCAAGCAGATGAGCTGAGCCAACAGAGTCATTGTGTGGATGCTGCTTTCATAAGGAAACTCACGGGGAGAGATCTGAGGTTGAGGGCTGGTTTCATAACACAGTCTTTCATTCACCTAACTCCAGACTGAAAAGCTTATGATATGCCTTGGGTGTCAAAAGTCACAAGGATATTCAGTTTATGAGCCCACAGATTCCAGACCCAGCTTCAAATTTAGGCTTCATCCCCTACCCATTATATGACCTTAGGCAAATCACTTAGCCTCCAGGTTTTAAACTAGAGAAAACAGCCCCACTTGCCCCACAAAGTTGCTATGAAAATTAAATGGGTTAGTATACCTAAAACACTTTGAATAAAGCTCAGCACACAGTAAGTACTATGTAGGTATCTGCTATTGTATTCCTTAAAAAGGAACTGCAGTAGTTAAAAACTGCATCTGGGATAAAGGGGAGGAAGGGAACATCATTTATCAAGCCACTGCAGGCATGGATTGGTTGCTTCTTTTCTTTTTTTTTTTTCTTCAGTCTCAAGCTGTCACCCTCAGTAGAGTGCTATGGTGTCACAGCTCACAGCAACCTCAAACTCTTGGGCTCAAGCAATTCTCTTGCCTCAGCCTCCCAAGTAGCTGAGACTACAGGTGCCCACCACAATGCCAGGCTATTTTTTGGTTGGGGTTGTCATTGTTGTTTAGCAGGCCTGGGCCAGGCTTGAACCCACCAGCCTTGGTGTATGTGGCTGGTGCCCTACTCACTGAGCTACGGGCACTGAGCCAGACATTTTCTATTAAGCAAGTTTTTGCTTTCTGAAAGCATTGTAGACTGTCTCCAGAAGAGTTGGGAGAGAGAGAACTTTCTGATATCCAGAGGTCTCACTAAGAATGCTGTCCCCTTAAAACAGGTTCTTACAAGAGATGGTGACAGGTGCCAGAATTATATATGGATTGAACAGACTTTTGGCTTTGGCACAGGAAGCTTCCCACTGTGAAACATCTGGCCATTTTTTTTGGTTGTAGTTGTCATTGTTTTTTTGGCAGGCCCAGGCTGGATTCAAACCCGCCAGCTCCATGTATGTGGCTGGCACTCTAGACCAGGCGTCCTCAAACTGCAGCCTGTGCGGGCCACATGAAGCGGTGTGAATTGTATTTGTTCCTGTTTTGTTTTTTACTTTAAAATAAGATATGTGCAGTGTGCATAGGAATTTGTTCATAGTTTGTTTGTTTTTTAACTATAGTCCGGCCCTCCAACGGTCTGAGGGACAGTGAACTGGCCCCCTGTTGAAAAAGTTTGAGGACACCTGCTCTAGACATTTAAGCTACAGGTGCCAAGCCAGGTTGCTTATTTTCTTTCATCCACAAAACAACCTTCTGACCATTCAGTGAGGAAAGGACAATCTTTTCAACAAATTGCTGAAAACTGGGTCTTCATATGCAAAATAATGAAGTTCTTATACCTGATATAAAAATTAACTCCGAATGGATGAAAGATATAAATGTAAGAAATAAAACTATAAAATCCTTAGAAGAAAATATGGGGGAAAGCTTCATGAAATTGGATTTAGCAAATATCTCATGGCTGTAACACCAAAAACATAAGCAATAAAAGTAGAAAAAAAATTTTCAAGACAGAGTATCACTCTGTCACTTAGGTTAGAGCACCATGGTGTTAGCCTCGCTTACACACACAACAACTTCAAACTCCTGTGTTCAAAAGATCCTTCTGTCTCAGCTTTACAAGTAGCTGGGACCATGCCTGGCTAATTTTTCTATTTTTAGTGGAGATGGGGTCTTGGTCTTGCTCAGGCTGGTCTCCAACTCCCAAGCTCAGGTGATCCTCCAGCCATGGCCTCCTGGAATGCTAGAATTCAGGCATGAGCCACTGCACCCAGCTAAAAGAAAAAGTTTAACTACAACAAAATTAAAAACTTCTGTGCATCAAAGGACATAATCAACAACCTAAAGAATGGAAAAAAATATTTGTAAATCATACATATGATAAGGGGTTAATACCTAGACTATGTAAAGGACTCCTACACTTCAACAACAACAAAAAAGAACCAAAACTGTCCAATTAAAATATGGGGTAAGGACTCAGACATTTTTTCAAAGGTAGACAAATGGCTAACAAATATATAAAACAGGCTCAGCACCTGTAGCTCAAGCAGCTAAGGCACCAGACACATACACCAGAGCTGGCGAGTTCAAATCCAGCCTGGATCTGGCAAACAACAACGACAACTACAACCAAAAAATGGCCAGATGTTGTGGCAGGTCCTGTGGTCCCAGTTACTTGGGAGGCTGAGGCAAGAGAATCACCTAAGCCCAAAAGCTGGAGGTTGCTGTGAGCTGTGATGTTATAGCACTCTACTGAGGGCGACAAAGTGAGACTCCATCTCTAAAAAAAAAACCCCCAAAACAAAAAAACACACTATCAAAAAAGACCCAGAAAATAACAAATGTTGGTGAGGATATGGAAAAATTGGAACTCTTGTGAGAATGTAAAATGGTATGGCTGCTATGGAAAACATTATAGTGCTTCCTAATAAATTAAACATAGAATTCCCATAAGATCCAACAATTCCACTTCTGTATATATGACCAAAAGAACTGAAAGCATAGGGTGGCGCCTGTGGCTCAGTGAGTAGGGCACCGGCCCCATATACGGAGGGTTGTGGGTTCAAACCCGGCCTTGGCTAAACTGCAACCAAAAAATAGCTGGGTGTTGTGGCAGGCGCCTGTAGTCCCAGCTGCTCGGGAGGCTGAGGCAAGAGAATCGCGTAAGCCCAAGAGCTGGAGGCTGCTGTGAGTCCTGTGACGTCATGGCACTCTACCGAGGGCAACAAAGTGAGACTCTGTCTCTACAAAAAAAAAAAAAAAAAAAAAAAAGAATTGAAAGCATAAGGAGATATTTATAAACCCATGTTCAAGGCAGCATTATTCAAAAAACAACCCAAATATCCATCAACAGATGAATGAATAAGGAAAATGTGGTCTATCCATACAAGAGAATATTATTCAGCCTTAAAAGGAAGGAAATCAAAAAAAAAAAAAAAAAAAAGGAAGGAAATCCTGTCACATGCTACAACATGAATGAACCTTGAGGACCTTATGCTAAATGAAATAAGCCAGCCACAAAAGGATAAGTATTGTATGATTCCATTTATCTGAGGCTCCTAGAGATAGAAAATAGAATGGTGGTTGCCAGCAGCTGGGGAGTGGAGGGAGTACAGAGAATTTCAGTTGGGGAAGATGAAGAGTCCTGGAGATGGGTACACAGCAGTGTGAATGTACTTAACGACACCAAACCTTATACTGTAAAATGGTTAAAATAGTAAATTTTGTTACATGTATTTTACCACAATAAAGAAAGATCACCAAAAAAGAAAGAAAAATTATCTATAAACCAACAGATTGTTGGGTTGGAGGAAGAGCAGGGTGGGATCACAGATCATTCAGACCTATACCCTCATTGGGCAGGAAAGTAGAGCCTGGAAAAGAAAAGGGAAAGGTCCAAGAGCTCGGGATTGTCAGTGGCAGAGCCAGGATGAGAACTAGGGTCACTTAGCTCCCTGCCCCGCTGGGCTGTGAGCTCCACCAGGACAGGGACTAGGCCTGTCTTGTCTTCCACCATGTCTCCACTGTCTAGTTCTAATGACTGTGAGCACCCTTCCTCTACATTAGTGGTCTCAGCCCTTGCGGCACAGGGGAACCACCTGGGGAGCTTTCAGAATATACCAATACCTGATGAGCCTCATGCCCTAGAGCAGTCATTTTCAACCAGGGTGCCATGACACCCTGGTGTACTGTGAGAGGGTCTCAGGTGTGCCATGAAAAATTTTAAAGATCATTAATTACGGTTGGCGCCCATAGCTCAGAGGTTAGGGTGCCGGCCACATGCATTGGGGCTGGTGGGTTCGGAGCTGGTCCGGGCCTGCTAAACAAAAACAGCAAAATAGCTGGGCATTGGGGCAGGTGCCTGTAGTCCTAGCCACCTAGGAGGCTGAGGCAAAAGAATTGCTTGAGCCCAAGAGGTTAAGTTTGCTGTGAGCTATGACACTACAGCACTCTACTGAGGGTGACATAGTGAGACTCTGCATCAAAAAAAAAAAAAAAAAATCATTAAATTATTTTCAAAAGAAGTTCAAAGCACAGTAAATATATTCTTTTTATTACTTTTTTAAAAAATCAATGTAAGTGTGCCGTGGAGTTTAACTATAGGTTTAAGTGTGTCATGAGATAAAAAAGGTTAAAAACCACTGTTCTAGGACCTGGTGCAATGGCTCATGCCTATAATCCTAGCACTCTGGGAGGCCAAGGTTTGCCTGAGCTCACAGGTTCGAGACCAGCCTGAGCCAGAGCAAGATTCTGTCTCTAAAAATACTGGGCGCTTATAGTCCCCGTCACTTAGGAGGTTGAAGCAAGAGAATCACTTGAACCCAAGAGTTTGAGGTTGCTGTGAGCTATGATGCCGCAGCACTCTACCCAGGGCAAAAGTCTCACTCTACCCAGTGAGACTCTGTCTCTAAAAACAACCTCACTGTTCTAGAGGTTCTGATTTGAATGGCATGGGAGGAACTGAGGCATTAATATATTTAAAAAGCTACCTGAGTGATTCTGGTATGTAGCTAAGGCTATGAAGTGCTTTCCCCATTTCACCGGCATCCCTCCCAGTACTCTGTTCTAGTGGGGAGTAGTTTCCTTTGGGAGTCTACACAGTCTGGTTCTATCTGGCTCTCATTGTCCCATATTGCTTACAGAAGTAGCTGCCTGTCACAGCACAGTGGGGTGCCATTAATTTCCTCCCCAGCCCTTTGGCAATGAAGTAAAAGCTTCAGAGCGCCCAGGGTGCTGTGGCTGTCCTCTGTCCCAGTTCAGGTTGGACCACGAGGCACTGAGGTCTAACTGCTTCCTCCATTATAAACACCTCCTTGTTAACGACAGGGTCTTAACCATTTCTTTTTCCTTAGCTCCAAGGATGGTGCATGGCACATCTCAAGCCTTTGTTAGTCTCAAGTAAATGGCATTGGGGCCATGTGATTTTACTTTGCTTTAAAGTTACAGGAAGAGCTTCCTCAGAAGTTGTCTAGTTAGATGGCACTTTCTGTATCTTCTTTTGGCCTTGTTATCTTCCTTGTGAGAGTGGTGAGGATGGAGTGGGGTCAGCTCAGTCCTCTGCCACTCCCTTGGAAGAGGGAGCATCTGCAATTAACATTCACAAAGTACATTAGGGTTCTGAAGCAGAGGAAAGAATGGTTCTATGTAGAATTTTGGGACTGATTTTTCTTCCCACCTGGTTTGTAGCTGCCAATCTGGCTCACTAGCATATAGAAACCCAGAAGGTTCATTTCATATTATTGGGACATATCTGATGACCTTCCTACCCATCTAAACTCCTTTTCCTTTTCCCTCTGCAGCTGGCATGGAGCCCCCCCAATGCCATTCCTCTGTACTGGCCCCTCTGGGCTCCTGCTCACACTCTTGACTGTTGGGGAGGTAGATAATTTGGCTGTTTTCTTCTCCATTCTTGCCAAGAGGATGTTGCTGAATGCAAAATGCTAAAACAAGCCCTCTTTTGCCTTCTGGTGTCCTCTGCTTCTGAACGCACTATATTTAACTTCAAAGTATAGAAAGCAGCAGCCAAACCACTGGGTTGTGAGGCTCCTTCAAACAGGACTGCCTTAGGGTTTAGACCCATGGGAGGGTGAGCGGACAGAAAAGCCATGCTCAAGAGTATTATCCCTGCTGCCAGGGTTGAGCATCAGGGCATTCTGGCTAGGGTCCTACAACAGAGGCAGCCTTTTCTGTATGGAGAAAAATGCCATAGCAACAGTACCAGGATGATACCCTGCTCTCACACAGAAGGTTTAATGAGAGCTGCATCTGATTGCCCCAGCTCAGGCCTGCCCTGCCCTGTCCAGCCCTTGCCCAGATATCAGCTGTTATCACCACAGAGGTTAGCACTTTGCAACCAGGGTCACTGATGTTTCGATCTTTATCCATCCTGAGGGCTGGCTGGCTGGTGGGAAGGACTTGCACATTGCTCCCTGAATTATTACGTTCTTGCTGTTGCACCAGGTTTTATTTTAGATTTTGATAATTTGTGTGACAAAAGAAATGAGATTGAACTTTGTTTTCCTCTGGCCTGGGGATAGTACTGAGTGAGGGAACCCACATCGAGCAGTTTCAGTTCCAGGGGCAATCATATCCAACTTTGTTCCTGATTTGCTGGGAATTCTTTTATGAAGAGAAAAGTAAGAACTGATATGAGCCCCTCTGTCAGCCTTACTTCCCTCATCTGTTTCAGCAGAGCCAAATACCCGTGGTTGTGTCTGTGTGGCATTTCCAGCAAAATGAAAAGAAAGACATGCTCTTTTGGGGTTGGTTCTTTATAATCAAAATGAGTATATATCTTTCAGCTTGAAAACTCAGAATCCCAGCAATTGAATAGAATGCACTGACCCTGAGGATAAGTTATCATGCCTTTGAACCCCTTCCCAATATGAGAGGAAGAGAGAGGGTGAATGTAAGGTTAATGGATTCTGCTGCTAAACCGAACTTGGAAATGAGGTTTCATTGATTTAGTATTTCTTCTATTAAGCCTCCCAAGACTGTGTCCCTGTGTGGCCCTAGCAAAGTTAGATCTTGGTACTTTCTTCCCCATGAGAGCCTGTGCTGCTGCTCAAGTTCCATGGAGGGGACAGATATGTAGCTGGCCTCTCCACTTGCTGGCTCAGAAGGCAGCAAGCCAGGCCTGTGAGCAGAGCTCTTCCTTCAGAATGAGTCTCCTCTTGAGGAAGCTGCTGGATTTATGGCCACAGACATACTCTTACTGTGTGTGACCCAAGTAGTGAGTCACTCTTCTAGGGAATGGACACCTTGAAGGGGAACAGTGTTCAGAGACAGCCATGGAAAAAGCAGGGGCTGGAGGTGGAACTTTTCACTGCCATAGCGCCATGTATGGGCCCATCTTGTCTCTGGGTGAAGCCCTCAGGCAATGAGACATACTGCTGTCCCAGTGACTGCACTGTGCTTGTCTCCCCAACTTCCTGGAGCCTCTGCCCTCAACCTTTTGCTGTCTAGTGTAAACTGCCTGGTGCCTACCAACACCCCTACCCTCCCCAGCCCCGGCTGCTCTCTCTTGGATAGCTTTGATATCTGCTACAGGCCCATGTGTACTGGCTTTGTGACTCTGTCTCTGGCTCGACTGTCCCTGACATGTGTCCTCATCCCTCTCTCTCCCTGTCCACATGAACCCTCCTCATCTTGTAGGCAAGAACCAAATCCTGCCTCTGTACCTGCCAGCCCAGCACCACCTGTGGGTGGGTTTGCTTTCTTAGGGTTATCAAAAGTCTTTGGGTGCCAAGTGTGACAAAAAGGTTAGTTTGAGATTTTTTTTTTTTTTTTTTTTTTGTAAAAAAAAGAGCAATAAATAAAACAATGAGGCTTTTTAATACAGACTGAAGGTATTGCACAAATGTTTTGAACAACAGCTATATGTTTGGAGTATGCTGTCACTGCTTGTAAGTATAGCTTTTGTTTGGATGTGTGAGTTCTAGTATGTTATATAAAAAGCAAGTGTCACTTCTCCATAGCTGCATCCAGCAAAACAAGGACACTTCCAGCTTGTACATAGGTCTTCTATCTTATTATCTGAGTATCAACAGAAGCGTGGGTTGTATTAAGCTTTTATTAAAATGGTAGTGATGGCATCCCTCTCAAGCATTAAGAATTAGGATGGGGTAGTTTTAGATCCATCTTCGACATCAACTTCAAAGCTAAATTCAGGCATCTAACAGGTGGGATGATATCATGCAAATGCCCAGGGTAGGACTATAGGTGCACACCAACACATTTGGTCAAATTTTTTTTTTTTTTTAAGAGGTGGTGCCTATGGCTCAGTGGGTAGAGTGCCAGCCCAACATACCAAGGGTAGCGGGTTCAAACCCTGCCCCAGCCAAATTGCAACAAAAAAATAGCCGGGTGTTGTGGCGGGTGCCTGTAGTCCCAGCTCCTCGGGAGGCTGAGGCAAGAGAATCACCTAAGCCCAGGAGTTGGAGGTTGCTGTGAGTTGTGTGACACCACAGCGATAAAGTGAAACTCTGTCCCTACAAAAAAAAAAAAAAGAAAGAAAAAACAATTTTTTTTTTAGAGATGGGGTTCTTGCTATGCTGCCCAGTCTGGCCTCAAACTTCTGGCCTCAAGAGATCGTCCCACCTTTGCTTCCCAAAGTTCTAGGAAAACAGACATGAGGCCCTACCCAGTCTCATTCTCTTGATAGTGTTCCTTAATGCACAAGATTTTAAATTGTTTATTGAATCCTATTTATCTATTTTTTCTTTTCTTATTTGTACTTTCAGTGTGATAGCCATGAAATCACTGCTAAATCCAATGTCATGAAGATTTTCTCTTGTTTTCTTCTAAGATGTTTATAGTTTTCACTTTAAGTCTTTGATTCATTTGGGGTTAATTTTTGTACAGTGTAAGATAAGGTTCTAACTTCATTATTTTGCATTTGGACATGAAGTTTTCTCAGCATCTTTTTTGAAAAAGATTGTCCTTTCCCTTCTTAAATAAAGTGAGTATGCTGCCACCCTTGTTGAAATCTGTTGACCATTCATGGGAGAGTTTATTTTTGGGCTCTTTATTTTATTCCATTGGTCCATATGTCTATCCTTATGCCAATACCACACTGTTTTGATTATGGTAGTTTTGTAGTAAGGTTTGAAATTAGGTAGTGTGAGTCCTCCAACTTTGTTCTTTTTCAAAGTTTCGGCTATTTAGGATCCCTTGAGATTTCATGTGAGTTTTAGGATGGATTTTTTTACTTTTGCAAAAAATGTCCTTGGGATTTTGATTGGGATTGCCCTGCACCTACAGATCACTGTGTGTGGTATTGTTTCCTTAAAAATGTTATTTTCCCATCCATGAACACAGCATATCATCCACTTACTTATTTCTTTTTTAATTTCCTTCAGCAATTTTTTTTTTTAGTTTTCAGGGCACACTTTTTTTTGCCACTTGGTTAATTCCTAAGTATTATATTTTTTTGATTCTCTTGTAAATGGAATTTTCTTAATTTCCTTTTCAGATAATTCATTGTTAATATATAGAAACACAACTGATTTTTGAGTGCAGATTTTGTATCTTGCAGTTTTGCTGGATTTATTAGCTCTAGTTTTTTTGTGGTATTAAAAAGTTTTCAGGCTGGTCACAGTGGTTCACATCTGTAATCCTAGCACTCTAGGAGGCTAAGGCGGGTGGATTGCGTGAGCTCACGGTGGGTGGATTGCGTGAGCTCACAGGTTTGAGACCAGCCTGAGCCAGACCCAGACCCCATCTCTAAAAATAGCTGGGGGTTGTGGCAGGCACCTATAGTCCCAGCTACTTGGGAGGCTGAGGCAAGAGAATCGCTTGAGCCCACGGCTGCTGTGACTATGATGCCACCGCACTCTACAGATAGCAACAAAGTGAAACTCTGTCTCTAAAAAAAAAAATTTTCTACATATAAAGTCATCTCATTTACAAACAAAAATAATTTTACTTCTTCCTTTCCCATTTGAATGCCTTTTATTTCTTTTTCTTCCCTAATTTCCCTGGCTAGAATTTCTAATACTAGGTTGAACAGAAGAAATAAAAACTGACATCCTTGGGCCTACACATGCTTTTATAAAACTTAATCATATACTATGAGAGCAGACAAAACTTAAGAAAAAAATCCACGTGAGACTTCATTCCACAGAAAAGTCGGGTATCTGCTAGAGCAGCAGTTAGAGGCGGTGCTAGAGGCTGAAAGCAGGAGCCATATCAGGACCCAGAGGACCTTGCAAGCTCTGAGGAGGTCGCCTCTGGCTTCTCTGGTCTGGAAAGTGTTCCCTTCCATCTGTTTGTCTGTGTTTCACTTTCATTTGACGTCCTCTCCAGAGCCTCTTTTGCTACTACCCCCAAGAGATGCCCTCTGACATCACCAGAACCTGACAGTCCAGTCCATGGCAGGATAGAGCTTTCAAGACGATTCTAATGTAATGTTATTCTGAGAGGTTCTTCAAATCTTATTGGCTTAATGAGCCATGAGTATATCCTTAGTCTTCTACCTAAACTTAAAACTGCTTGGAGGCAGGGCAGCTTCACATCTTTAAGGAGACCTGACCTTTTGCCAACAGGGGCCCTTTAGAAGTAAAATGATGACTGTAAACCTGTTAGAGGCCCCTGGGTGGCAGGCACTGGGCAGTTTGCTGAGATTGGAGCAGGGCTTCCTGCTGGCCCTGGTTCTCCTTTGCACTTAGAGCAGGAAAAATGTGCATTAAAGTGGGGGCTATACGCAGGGGGTATGAACTCAGATTTGGTGAGTCCAAGTTCTGCCAATTACTGTGTGACCCCAGAGCAATAGCCTGGCCTTTCCAGCCCTTTCAGACAGCTGTGAAGTGCTGCAGTAACAGCACTCTCTCACACAGAAAACGCCCAACAGAGCCTTTAAGAAAGCGCACCTCTTCTCCCTGCTACTCCTACCGTTATTATAGCTTTTCTGAAAGGGGCTCTGCCCACACCCTCCCCTCTGCGCTGTATCCTCTGAATTCCTATATCACCACTGCCATCTACAGGTAAACAGCTATCCACAAGCTACGCCCACCAGAACCCAGGCCCTGGGCGTTCTCCAGCCTTTTGGATTTCTGGGTTTCTGAGCCAGGAGAGCTGCATGCCCAGGAGCCACAAGGGGTCTCCTTACAGAAAAGAAGCCCCAAACTTGGCTTGGTCCACCTGCAGGTTGAAGCAGTGACCACAACACAACTTTCCTTAAGAATCCAAATGTTAAAACACCAAGAGGTCTTTGAGACCCTCCAGTAAAAAAATTCCCCAGAGTGTTCAATAGCCCTGGTTCCTTTCACAAAAAAATGTAGAAAGAGAAGGGAGAATGGAAACCCAGGTTTGTTAGGTCTGGGCCAGGCTCTTCACATACATTACCTCACTTAGCCCTTCTGCCCCTGCTCCAAGCAAGTTCTCTCTATTAAGTGAAGAAAATGAAGCCTGTGAAGGGACCAGCACACTGTGCAACTCGGAGTGAGTAGCCCTGCCCACCCTACAGCCCAGGCCTTCCTGGCAGACCTAGCTTTGCACTTCAACCTGTCCCCAAACAGAGGTTGGGGGCAAAGAAGACCCTGGCCTCTAAAGCACACTTGTCCAGATGCAGCCCACCCTCTTCATTTTGCAGGTGAAAGCCGAAAACCTTGGGCTAAGAAGTGTAAGAGAATGCTGGTGAATGGGTCAAGTTAAATTAGAGGTAGGCTCACTTTATTCCCTTCTCATTTTATTAATGAACCTTTTATTTTGGAATAATTTTAGATTTATTGAAAAGTTTCAAAGATAGTACAGAGAGTTTCCATTCACCCTTCTTTGGCTTCCTCCAACAGTAACATCTTACATAACCATTATACATTGGTCAAAACTAAAAAAAACCCATTAGTACAGTACTGTTTACTGAGCCCCAGACATTATTCAGATTTCTCTCATTTTCCACCTATGTCCTTTTTCTGTCCAGGATCCAATCCAGAATACCACACTGCATTTTTGTCTTTCCGTCTTTTAAACTTGTTTTCTTTAAAGACTGACAAACTCTCCAACTCTCTAACTTACCCTCTGTAAAGGGCAGCTATGTGAGAGCCAGGATTCCACACCAGCCTCATTAGGGCACCACATCCTCCCACTCCTCAAACAAAGAAGCCCTTCAGGCCAGCCAAACAACAGAGAAAACAGAAGCTTGTTAGCCACACAGGCCCTCAGGCTGCTGACCCAAGTTCTTTTTCAACTGGAATTCCCTTAAGGGGGATCCACAGACTTAAAATGCGATTGGGGTGTGCTCTCTAGAAGCAGAGCCACCGTCTGATGTAGTCTCTTCTTTGTACTTAATGGAATATCTCACACATGGGGTAAATGAGTGTGTGGGGAGGAGGGGCCTTTGTAGGAACCAGCCAAGCAAAGAGGTAGGTGCCCAAGGCCCAACCTAGCAGGTTGTTCTCCAGTGTCAGGTGTGCCAGCTGACTAGGGGGATCAAAGGTCCCCTAGGGCCTGGGGCCCAGTTAGAGCTTCTGTGCCAGATAAACTTGGGGTGTGGGGGAGACCAACTGCCCTATCTTCCTTCTCCTCTGTGCAGGCCACTTGCTGCCAGTGGCTTCTTCCCCAGAGTGGCTCTTAGGAGCTGGTCCCCATGCCCTCATGCCCACCAGCTGCCACCAGCACTCTGAAAGAAAAAGGAGGTGTACCTGAGGATTTTGCTGTGCACTGCTATCAGTCCTTTTTCTAGCTGCTTCTGATTATGAAGACACATCTCAGAGGGGATGTAAACGTTATTCCTCAGGGAGGCAGAATATGCAAAGCCATCCAGAGATTTCCTTGCTCAATTCAAAGCTTGTAACTGGGAGGCCTCTCCCACCAGGCCCTGCGCTAGGCTAGGATGGAAAGAAGCAAGATGGAGCCCCTGTCTTGAAGGTGCTCCTCAGGAGAGATGTGGGGACAGACAGCTAGCGCACAAGGTGACAAGTGTTATCACAGAGGCATGAGCCAACAGATGAGGAAAAATCCAGGAAGCTGGTGTGTGTGTGTGTGTGTACCTGTGAACTCTAAGAAAGGGGCGTGGAGAGATGGAGGACCAGGGACTAGGAAAGCAAGCATTACAGGCCACGTGAACAGTCTGCCAGGGCCAAGCCACAGGGAAGGGGAGCATGAGGGAAGGCCAGTATGGGAGAGTCCTTTCATTTTCTGCAAGGAGTCTGGGCTTTCTGCAAGAGGCAACATGGAGCTTTTCAACAGGAGTGACAAGAACATTTACGACTGAGACAGACAGCTCAAGTAACGGCATGGGGCTGTGCTGGAGTGGAGACCGCACACAGGAAGCAGGGAGCAGGTTATCACAGCTACTCAGAGGAAAAAGGAGACAGGACAGCATGCTGTCTGGCCAGCGTTGTGAGTCTGAGAGCCTGGGGTCAGTCATGGCTTGGTGACATAGGGCACATTTCTTACACTCTCTGAACTTCAGTTTAGTCATCCACAAAACAGGCAAAACAATCATACCTCCTCACAGGATATGGTAAGATCAAATCAATTAGTGGTACAAGATACGAAACAGGGAACGTGGAACATGGTGAAGGTACAATAAAGAATGAGCTACAAAAAAAAAAAAAAAAGAATGAGCTACAATTCTTTTTTTTTTTTTTTTTGAGACAGAGCTTCCACCCTGGGTCGAGTGCGGTGGCATCACAACTCACAACAACCTCTAATTCCTGAGCTCACGCGATTCTCCTGCCTCCACCTCCCAAGTCGCTGGGACTACAGGCGCCCACCACAATGCCCAGCTGTTTTTTGGTTGCAGCCATCATTGTTGTTTGGCGGGCAAGGGCTGGATTCAAACCTGCCAGCTCAGGTGTATGTAGCAGGCACTTTAGCCGCTTGAGCCACAGGCGCTGAGCCATGAGCTACAATTCTTAACGTTGTGTATTATGTGGACTGGACCTTGGGAAAGACAGAATTCCAGGGGAAGGCCGGGAGAAAGGTGACTGTCTCCAGGGCTTCTTTGCAGCCTCCAGCCAGAAGAGTAAGGGGGTCACCCTAACTCTCTCCTAGAATTGTAGGCAGAGAGAACCACAACAGGGCTGCATTCTGTTGGCTGGGCACCATGCCTCACCATAAAAAGGAAAGTCTCCTTTCTGTCTCAAAGAACCATTACAGAATTCCAAGCCAGGAAAAACACTCCACAAAGTTCCCCAGGGCTCCTCCCTGCTGTGCTCATTAAAGCCACAGTTCTTTAACAAACTCCTGCAAAGAGCTGTTCTTCAGAAACAGGTAAAGAGAAATACTCTCCTTGCCACTCTCACAGCATTTGCAGGAGTCAAAGGCACTTGGGAGAACAGTCAAAAGCAACCCTTCAGAGTAGGACTCAAATATTAGCTGTTTTCCCATCCAGAGGCCTAGTCTTAAGAGGAACAGGACCAAATAATCAAAACACCATGTTAAAACAATGAAATTAAACTTTCACACTTAATGTGTATTTTTAAAAAATAATAATAGCCACTGCTGGGAAGGTTACAGTGAAGACCACTGTAGGGATTAGATATCAAGGAACTTGCTGCAAAAGTTTTTATCTGTAGATATAATAATCTCTTCAAGACTCTTAGCAGAAAGAAATATATCAAAGAAAAAAACCCACACATAACTATGCAATCCCATTCCTAGGTATATTCCCAAGAGAAATGAAAACATATCTCCACACAGAAACTTGCTCACAAGTGCTCACAGAAGTATGACTCACAAAAGACTCCACTCCAAAAAGGAAAAAGCCCAAACATCCGTCAACTGATGAATGGATAAACAAAATGCAATATATCTACTCTATGTAATATTATTATTATTATTTTAGAGACAGAGTCTCATTTTCTTGCCCTTGGTAGAGTGCCGTGGCATCACAGCTCACAGCAACCTCTAACTCCTGGGCTTAGGTGATTCTCTTGCCTCAGCCTCCCGAGTAGCTGGAACTACAGGCGCCCGCCATAACGCCTGGCTATTTTTTGTTGCAGTTTGGCCAGGGCCGGGTTCGAGTCTGCCACCCTTGGTATTTGGGGCCAGCACATGACCCACTGAGCCATAGGCGCCGCAATATTATTTGGCCATAAAAAGGAATGAAATTCTGATGCATGCTACAACATAGACGAACCTTGAAGACATTAGATTAAATGAAAAAAAAAAAAAAGTCACAAAAGGACAAATACTATACGATTCTACTTTTATGAGGTAGCCAGAGTAGTTAAATTCATAGAGACAAAAAATAGAATAGAAAGCTGGCTGCCAAGGGTTGGGAAAGGGAAAGTAAAGAGCTCTGGACAGGGAGGGTGGTGATAGTTGCATAATAATGTGAATTTGCTTAATGACACCAAACTATATACTTGAAAATGGTTAAAACAGTAAATTTTATGTTATGTACATCTTACTAAAATTTTTAAAATGAGAAAAGACCACATATTGCATGATTCCATTTATGTGAAATGTCCAGAATAGGCAAATCTGTAGAAACAGAAAGTAGATCAGTGGTTGCCCAGGTTTGGGAAAGTTGGGGGAAATGGAAAGTGATTGCTAATGGCTTTGGACTGATAAAAATGTTCTAAAACTGATTGTGGTAATGGTTGAACAATTCTGTGAATATACCAAAACCAGTGAATTGTACTTTTAAAATAAGTGAATTACATGGTATGTGGATTATTAATATATCTCAGTAAAGCTAAGGAAAAATGAGGACAAGCTACCAGGAATGTTCAATGTAATTTTTTTTTTTTTTTTTTTTTTTGAGTCAGAGTCTCACTCTGTCACCCAGGCTAGAGTGCCGTGGCATCATCGTTGCTCCCAGTGACCTCAAACTCCTGGGCTTAAGCAATACTTCTGCCTCAGTCTCCTGAATAGCTGGAACTACAGGTCCCTGCCACTACAACACCCCACTAGTTTTTCTATTTTTTTTTTTAATAGAGATGGGGTCTTGTTCTTGCTTAGGCTGGTCTCAAACTCCTAAGCTCAAGTGATCCACCCACTGTGGCCCCCCCAGACTGCTAGGAATACAGGTGTGTGACACTGTATACTGAATACTGGCCAACACAGTATTATTTAAAATTCTTAAAATTTCTCAAATAGAAAACCGAAGTCATGGTTGAGTATTACATAACCATTATAAGTAATAATTGTTAAAATCATGTAGAAACATTTTGGAATTGTATAAAGAAAACAAAAACAAAATTGCTTTAAAAAAAAATGATGCATATGGATAGTGCCTGGAAGAGGAAAAGGATAAAGTGCAAATAATATGTTGACATATTTGGCTTAGAGGCAAATCTTTACAATTTTTTTTCTGTTATTGTTGTTACAAAAAGAAAAAAAGGGAATATTATGCTGCAAAAGACAAAGGGATAAAATGGCACACATAACCAAAACTAAAAGCCAGTTATGTAATTCTTCCATCAAAAATACCAAGATGCAAGGCAGAAGGCTGGCCTGAACATAAGTAAGGCTATTTGAATATATAGACTATTTCCTCAAAGGGTAAAGGAGAGTATCTCAAAATCCCAATATCTCTCAAAAGTCATTTTATTCTGACCAGGCTTGCTGTGAACTCTCCCTTGTTCCAGAGGGGTTATTAGGGTATCCAGCTAGTCAAGGACAACCAAATGGAGAGCCAGTGTGGGTGGGCATGGGGGACATGCAGACAGAACATACACATGTAATTGACATTCCAAAGCCAAATACAACAGGGTTCTGAATTGTTTGGGAAACTGCTCCTATCTATCAACATAGAAAACTCAATAGTATCAACAGTGAGAACAAATAAGAGAGATTACATTTCAATGTAACCATATTTATATATATATAAAAAGCCCAAACACAAGCACATTCCTGCTTGTACAATATTCAGGGCTAACAGACTTATTGCACACAGGTTGTGTTACTTATCAACAACAATGTGACTTTAAACAGTAGTTCTAACTAGGTCACCTTGAATAGCAAAGCTTTACAAGGGAAACATGCAAATAAGATGATCAAAATCCAGCAGGGAATGGACATTTTCCTAGCTTTTTGGAATTTTTATTGTGGAAAAAGAAACATGATTATCTATTTAGAGTCTTTTGCACTGAAAAAAACAGCAGCGAGATATCGCATTCCTCAGTGAGGTGGTGTCCACAAGTCACACTGAGTCAAGCCTGTGTGTGAGTAAAGTGGTCCGTCAGGTTTACCACTGAGTCCTGGGCAGAGACTACCCCTCCTCCATGGTGTAGTGCAAACCACAGGGGCAGAGGCCTGGCAGAGAGCCCTCTCTTCCTTCCTCCCTCCCTCTTCCCCCATCTCTCTGAGGCCAGGACCTGGCAGGCAGAGCCCTTTTTGATAAAAAAAAAAAAAAACTCCTTAGAGAGCATGCTGGAAGGCCACAGAAAACACTGGGAAATCTTGAACCTTTGGTTGTATAACTAGATTATTTTATGACACTAATAATTATGGTAAATTTATTTTAGATGTGATAATAAGCTGTTAGCTATACTTTTTAAAAGATTCCTTGTCTTTTAGAAATATATTCTTAGGTATTTACTACATGAAATTATATGATGTCTGGGATATACTGCAAAATAACCCATGATAGCAGTGTATGGGGCTACAGCTGAACCAAAATTGCCATGAGTTGATAATCGTTGAAGCTTGATGAGTACACAGGGGTTCATTTTAACAGTCTTTTTCCTTTCATATACTTTTAAAATTTTCTGTAATAAAAAGAAAAAAAAATTCAGTGGGAAAAGGCATAAAACCATCCACAATGTTGACCCAGCAATATACCCTTAAGGAAGTGAGTAAGGGGGAGGGGAGCTGATTCTGCAAAGATGCATAATTGAGAAAAACTCTGCTGTTCCCAACAAATGAGAGGACAGCTAAACAAGGAGGGTCCATAAATAAGGTAAAAATGCTACGTGGCTCTTAAAAATGATAAATACTACAGCCTAGTCACTAAATGGAAATCAGTATAGGAATGCTAAGTGGAAAACAGGCAGCATAAAATATTACATCCACACTGATTACCACAGTCAAAAGAGAACACAGAAGGCGACATCCTCTCTTTAACACTCAGCTCAGCCCCTCTCAGCAAGGGTCCTCACCCCCAGGAGGGCGCAGGCCAGGTGAATTAACTGTGCTCTTCTGGGACCCCTCAGCCCTCCCTCCCGACCTCACAGTTCCTCCTGCTAGTGTCATGGCTCTTCATGGACCTGCTTCCCTGACAAACATGACAGACCATCACACAGTACGTATTCAATGATGTTTGCCAAACCAAATAGAACACAAATAGCTGCTGCCTGTGTCTTAGGGTTGATTTTTTCTTTAGAGCTATTTCTGCCCACAGGAACCATTCAGGAAAGGCATTATCAGAGAACAATGCTTTCATTTCTGATTCACAAAGTGCTTTTGGTACCTTAAGTCAGCAAGGCAAAACAAAATCAAGCAGATTTCCTGTCCAGATCCTTGCTGAACTACAGAGAAAATCTCATTTTGCTTTGCAAGCTTGTCACAAATCTCACTGCTATGGTTTCCAATAAGTGGTCTGAAGATACTCCTCAAGCATAGCTGGGAGAATAGGTCTTTCCTTGGCCACTTGACCGCTGTCCGTGACTAATGCCATAGAGAAGGGTCCTGGCTCAGCCAGGACAGGGGCTGCTCAGCAGCTCTAGACTGGGAAGACAAGAACTGCCCGTCCAGGCTCAGTGGTTAGGGTGCCGGCCACATGCTCTGGGGCTGATGAGTTCGAACCTGGCCTGGGCCTGCTAAACAACAATGACAACTACAACAAAAAAATAGCCAGGAGTGTGGCGGGTGCCTATAGTTACAGCTACTTGGGAGGCAGAGGCAAGAGAATCGCTTGAGCCCAGGAGTTTGAGGTTGCTGTGAGCTATGACACGACGGTGATGGCATTCTATTGAGGGCAACATAGGAAGACTCTGTCTCAAACAAACAAACAGAAAAAGAAACCTGCCCATCCAGACGCTAGATACACTTGAAAGGGCTTCTGCCAGCAGTGCACAGTCAGCACCATGGGCCTTAACCACCCTGTCTAGATGTTTCTTCATCCCTCTGAGCAGTAGGCATTTGGGATGGGAGGTAGGAGACAGTTGATATGCATATTCAAAAATGTTGGGAAGACTATCTTTATTTAGAGCTATAGCTCTTAATTTTTTTTTTAGATAAGATGGTTTTTTTTTGTTTGGTTTCTTTTTTGTTTTTTTTAGAGACAAGGTTTCACTCTGTCACCCAGACTGGAGTATAATGATACAATCGTAGCTCACTGCAGCCTCTAACTTGTGGGCTCAATCAAACCTCCCTGAGGCTCCCAAGTAGCAGGGAGTACAGGTGCCAGCCACCATGCCAAACTAATTTTTTTTTTTTTTTTTTTACAAACAGGTTCTCACTATATTGCCCAGGCTGATCTTAAACGCCTATCCTTGAGCGATCCTCCTGTCTTGGCCTGCCAAAATGCTAGAGGCATGAGCACCATCCAGCCAAGAATTGGATAGACGTTAAAGGAAAAATATATTCCCTTTGATAATCTGATAAAACCTTTCTAGAAAAGTACACACACATATACAAGGCTACACATACTTCCAACAGGTTCGTCACCAATCCCGGGCCTCAGTGGAGTACCACTCCCACCCGAAAGCACCTCAGGAGCTCCAGCAGCAGCTGTCATCACGCGCACTTAGGAAGGTAAACACCAGGTGGATTTCCACAACAGCAAGGCAGCTGCGAAGTGTGCGGCATCTATAGAAAGCCATGTGTGGCAGCGCTCTGGACGGGCTGTGTGTGTCCTCATGAAGACTGTCCACAGAGGGACACACAGAGTCCGCGTGGGCACAGAGAGGGAGGCCAGAGCACCACAGCTAAGACATCCCAGCCCAGATCTTCAGAGAGGAAACTGCCAACCCTGAGGTCTTCAAGGCAGTCAGACCATGAGACGGCCTCTTTGTTGGATTGGTGTGCTGACACTCTACTCATTATGCAGAGTCATTTTACTGAGGATTTCCTTAAATGCTCCAGAAAGCAGGGCATAAAGAACTCTCAACACATAAACTTTAGTACATTCTCCTAACACAAACCAAACCAAACAATAAAAATTTAACAACAAAAAAAACTAGGACAGTGGCTCACACTTGTAATCCCAGCACTCTGAGAGGCCAAGGCAAATTGATCATTTGAGCTCAGCAGTTCAAAACCAGCCTGAGCAAGAGTGAGACCCTGCCTCTACTAAAAATAGAAAAACTAGCCTATCATGTGGCAGGTACCTTATAGTCCCAGCTACTTGGGAGACTAAAGCAAGAAGACTGTTTGAGATCAGGAATTTGAGATTGCTGTGAGATATGAAACCAGGGCACTCTAGCCAGGGTGACAGAGTGAGATTCTGTCTTTAAAAACAACAACAACAAAATTGGTCCAGGTAGCTCTAGGAAATAACCAAATCAGACATTTTCATAAAAATGGTAGAAAAAGAGAGGGAGGAAGTCTGGGAATGGACATAACTTTGAACCTGGCAGGTACAAGGAGGACCCCAGAGAGTCCCAATGGTAGGCACACACCTGGTGGGCCCCTCCCAATACTCTGGGACTCTGGGGGTTCCCAGATGTGACTAATTCTACCCCTGTACAAGAGAAAAACATCTTTCCTGTCAGCCTCTTGCAAACAGTTCATCAAAATGCACAAAAACATTCAGAAACAAGCTTTGATCACATAAGTGCCCTGTTCTAGCCCTTTATTATAGCTCGTGACGGTGCAAGAAGAGTATGTCCTACCTTACTTTTTTTTTTTTTTTTTTTTTTTTTTGAACACTAGTAGAGTGCCATGGCATCACAGCTCATAGCAAATTCATATTCTTGGGCCAAGCAATTCTCTTGCCTAAGCCTCCAGAGTAGCTTGGACTACAAGTGCCCGCCACAATACTTGGCTATTTTTAGAGATGGGGTCTCACTCTAGGTTCAAGCTGGTCTCGAACTCATGAGCTTAGGAGATCCACCCACCTCAGACTCCCAGAGTACTGGGATTACAGGCATGAGCCACTGTGCCCAGTCTTTACCTATTTCCAAAAGGAATTCAAGGTAGTTTTAAACAATAATTTATACTGGCTTGGCACCTATAGTTCAGCGGCTAGGATGCCAGCCACATACACCGGGGCTGGCGGGTTCGAACCCAGCCCAGGCCTGCCAAACAACAATGACAACTACAATGACAACAACAACAACAAAAAATGACCAGGCATTATGGCAGGTGCCTGTAGTCCCAGCTATTTGGGAGGCTGAGGCAAGAGAATTGCTTAAGCCCAAGAGTTTGAGGTTGCTGTGAGCTTTGATGCCATAGCACTCTACCCAGGGCAACATAGTGAGACACTGTCTCAAAAAGATAAATAAATAAAATAATAATAATAATAGTTTATACCCAGGGAAAATAAAGTAAAATAAAAGCAAGACTGAAAATCACATGGAGTAAAAGAAGAAATTTTTTACCAAGACCAGAGAGACACAACAGTTAATACAAGTAGACACTGCTCAGGCCTCAGCTTCCTGGCAGCCTGGACAAAAAGGGAAAGACAATGAGTTTCACAGTTCTCACTTTCTGATTAAAGGCAGAATAAAAGGCATTCCACTAAGAAAGGGAAAACTTTCTTCCTGACACCAAGGTTTGAGATTTAGTGCAGTTATTCTTACATTATGGAATGTCTTTAATATATGACAGGATGTCTTTAACAACAGTTTCACATAAAATACAAAATGTTCTTCCTATAACTTAGCCTGACATTCACTGCCCTTCACAGCTCGTTCGACTCACTTTTATAGCCTCATTTCCTACTTTCTGCTCTACACCATTCCCACAAGGACCCACATATCCAATCAAACCAGACTCTTCTTTCCCAGAACACATCATTACCTTTTATTTATTTTTACTCACTCTAAACTCTTCAAATCATGCCTCTTCTACAAGGATTTCTCTAATTCTTCAGTCAAAAGAGGCCTGGTCCCACCACACTTCTCATGCTCCATACTGCCAAGCAGGGCTGAATACCACCAAAGCACAGAGGCGGTGGCAGGATCTCTGGAGTCAGGCTCAAATCTTATTGGCTGTGCGACCCTCAGCAAGTAACTAAATTTCTCTGAGCCTCAGTTCCCACATCTACAGAGCAAGAACAATAATACTTATACCTTTCCAGCTTTTGTAAAAATCAAATGAATTAAATAAGGGCCTGGCACATGGGAGCCCTGAGGCAAAGCTGTGGTGGCAAGAGCTGCCATATAGAAACTCAGGCATTTCCCTCTCTAGAGAAGGAGCTCCTCACAGAAGACAGTACAACAGGGGGCCCCCATAATGGGGTTTCACAGTTGCCTGAATATCTGGCTATGTGGAATTACCTCAGAGATGCTGACACACAGCGGATTCAGGCCAGATCCAGGTCTGGAATGCAAAGCTCCTAACTCCCAGGCTACACTTGACCCGTGTAATGCTGCTAGCCCTTGAGAGTCCCAAGCATACTGGCCTCCTGTTTCACATAATAAAAAGATCCTCTTCCCCATCAGCAAATCATTCTGATCATGCAGGTGTCCAAACACCCACAGAAATCACATTACAACCTGAGGTGGCCACCTTACAGTAATATACATTCATAACAAATATTTTTTATGAATGTATATTACTGTAAGGTGAATAATAATTCACCTTACAGTGAATTCACCTGTATTACAGTGTAATTCACCTTACAGTGAATTATAATAATATATAATAATATATAATGAATTATAATAATTCACAAATAAATACACACCGGCTCCCCTAGAATTCCATTTTAGGGGAGCTGGTGTGTATTTATTTGTTATGAATGTATATTACTGACCAATGCCTTGATGAATGACAGATAAAATCTATCAGTACTTGATGGTTAATTTTGGTATAACATGAATACTGAGTTCTAGTAACTCATAGGAGACTACTCTAGTACTTACCAGCTATATGTCTTCCAGACTCATAAAATAAGCATAATTACCTTTCATGGATGAGATGTTTTTGTAATTCTTAAGTGACTTGACCCTAAAAATTCTATGGACAAAGAATTTCAAAGAATTTTTGCTTCAAAATTAGAAGACAAGATCAAGCACCTACAAATCTGCCCTTTAACAAATGTGCCAGGAAACACATACCCCTTCATTTCCTGGAGATATATGCATTGCAGTGACACTGTCCCTGGATAGCAGTGCAAAATTGTTTCACAGACAATGGAATCTTCTATTTTAGAAGTTCTGGCTTGGTGCCCGCAGCACAGTGGTTATGGCGCCAGCCATATACACGGAGGCTGATGGGTTCAAATCCAGCCCAGGCCGGCTAAACAATGACAACTGCAACAAAAAATAGTTGGGTGTTGTGGCAGGCGCCTGTATTCCCAGCTACTTGGGAGGCTGAGGCAAGAGAATTGTTTAAGCCCAAGAGTTTGAGGTTGCTGTGAGATGTGATACCGCAGTACTCTACAAAGGGCAGCATAGTGAGACTCTGTCTCAAAAAAAAGTTCCCTTTATAGTAGTGCAGCTGTATTGTGGGGGAAAGCCAGGCTTCCTGGGCATAGTGTTGGGGGAATATACTTTGGAATCATATGCAATTTTAAATACAAATCTCATTTAAAGATAATGGGATAAGTACTTTAACTTCCTTGGGCCTCAGTGTTCTCATTCATAAAATGGGAATATTACTACTAATGAATATGGAAGTGATTCCATTTTATTTTATTATGCATCCAAATCATCCAAAGAGTTTGTTTAAAATATAGCTATGTGAGTCCCATCCCCAAAGGTTCTGTTTCAGTGCATCTGATGTGAGGCCCAGAAATCTGTGGGGATTTAAATTATTTTTCATTTTTAATTACACAATATGTAAATACATTTCCCCCTTATAAAATATTAAAACATTACCTTATCAGTTATGATTGCATTCAGCTGCAAGCAATTAAAAAAGTAACAGTCACTTAAACAGATGGGGACCATTTTTTCTCAGGGAACAAGAAGAAATCTAGAAGCAGGCAGTACAGAGCTGAGGCTCGAAGATTCCTCAAAGGATCTCAGAATGTCCATCATTGGTTGAGGCTTCCATCATTTCCCTTCTAGCTGCAAGGCAACCACTGCTCTGCCTGGCAGAGTCTGTGAAGTAGGCAGGAAGAACATGTAAGAGCCAAAGGACTTTGCCATCTTATTTGATTATCAAGAGGTGACTCCATAAGGCTCTGCCTCCAGCCTAAGGCAGGACCGTGTCACACAGCCATTCCTAGCTGCAGGAGACACTAGATAAGAGAAGGTTTTAGCTGGGCACACAGATACTCCAAAAGAAATCAGACTTCTTTCAGAAAAGTAGAAATGAGGAATGGACATTGGGTACCCGGTGAGCACTGTCTACTGCAGTTATAGAGAAAGTTCATGGTCCCTTTGACCCTCTTCACCCTATCCCTATTAATCCTGGCTTCATGGGCCTTTTTGCCAAGCTCCCCAGGAGACTCTGATACACCTCAAGCATCATTTTTGGGACCACCATCACACTTACAGACTTATGCAGAGGTTTAGATCTGGTTTTAGTGTGCTACCTAGTGGAGCCATAATAGGTATCTGATGATACCTATATCTTTTTTCTCTACAAGTCACCCAGAAAATCTCATTTTTACAGCCACATCTCCAGTTTGGTCCCAAATGGCCTTGCTTAGCATTTGACACTGGGATGTGGAAAACAATTGGCTTGTTTTAAAAATCAAATCCATTCTTCAAAGGATGATGATCTGCTACTCCTGACAATATCTAAAGAATGAGACTTGGCCCAAAATATGGCTGAAGCATGAGACCCTCACTGAAGTGACAGCATCATCCCACAAAGTGACTCGCAGTCTAGGAAGATTTGCTGTCATTCCATGAACACATTCAGCTACTACATTAGGAAGAAAGAATCTGAGAGTAGGCAAGTCTTTATCACACATTAAGTGGGGAAAAAATCAAGATACAAAATACAGGGTGTCCTAAAAGTCCCATAAAGTCATTATACATAGGGAAAATGGGCAATTGTAGCTAAATGTTCCTTTATTTACAAAATATTCATTCAAAGATTTTACAAAATATTTACAAAATGTTCTCTACCTATTGGCCACCTCTTTGTATAGTTTTAATATTAAAAGTATACACCTATACAAAGGGAAAAAGCTCAGAAAGCTAACCCCTAATATGCTAACGCTGGGAAACATCTTAGTTAGTGGTAACATTATATTCTAATATAATATAAACATTATATTCTGTTTTGTTTTGACTTGTTTGGGGGACTACTGTCTCAGCAGAGGTGGCGAACAAGTTCGACTACGCGCTCGGAGATCGCTCCTCAGAGGTCCCTCCTCAGAAGCAGCATAACAAAATCCAAACTTGGCAAAGAGCCACAGTATACAAAATAATGATAAGAGGCAAAGAGCCGAAATT
>CAUYPK010090338.1:0-10575 GCA_963574355.1 Loris lydekkerianus
TCGAGCTACTTCCGCGTAGCAACGACTCAGCAAGGCCCGGCCTGAAACTGCCTCTACCTAGAAACAGCCAATGTGGTACCATGCCACTGGCCCGACCCTGTCACTCACCTCTTCCCCCGCCTTCTTTCCCTGCCCCTTCTCTACAATAAAAAAATAAATAAATTCAAAACAAACAAACAAACAAACAAAAAAAAAAAAACAAAAAGAATCAGAAGGCTGGGCACAATGGCTCAGGCCTGTAAAAAAAAAAAAAAAAGAATTTATAAGAACTGTCCTCCATAAGGCCATGCTGGATGGCTTTTATATTCCCATTCAGATCATTTCCTGAGAACATAGTGACATTGGACAAGTTTGCTCTCTGTAAACTTAGAAGATCCTGAACTGTCTTATGGCTGGGTGAACTCTTCAGAGCTAACTCTATGGCCTGTTTTTATTAATATAAAGGCACTAATCCAATTTATGAGCGCTCCCCTCTTCTGAGCTAATTACCTTCCAAATGCCTCATGTTTAAGTACTGTAACACTGTGGCTTAGATTTCAACACGTGAATTTGTGAGGTGGAAATGTGTTGTGAAAGACTATATTCAGCCCATAAGTTCTTTCTGTAAAACTTCACTAAAACTTCTAGTGTCTTACAAAGAAATAGATTGATATGTAATATTCTCAACAAATTTATAGAGTCGAATTTTAAGTAAGAACTTACGGTTTAAGTGGTCTCTCTGTATTTGAGAAGCTTCCCTGACACATTTAGACATAATTATCAAGAAAAAAATATCTTCAAATGCTTATTTCCACTATGGAAAAGTTAACTCAATTAGATATTTAAAAAATATATGCTCAAATGTGTCAGTCAAGTTGAGGAGCTGTGAGCTGATCTTTACATTTCAATGACTGCAAATATATTCAGATAATGCTCAAGATTTAAATTTCACAGGAACCAGCATAATTAAATCCAATTCAAGAGAAATTTCTAAATTTAATCATTTGTTTAAAAATGAGTTAAAGAGAATCTTTGCTGTGTCTCCTTCATGTGTTCCCATTAAAGACCATGACTTCTAATCCTAAAAACCCACAAAATATGGAAATGGGAAGCACAAACCCAGTGCATCATTGTTAGTGATGTTTATAAAGGGAATGCTCATGTTTCTATTCCTTGATTTCAGGCCCATGAGTATTTCACACTGAGAACATAATTTCTTTGGTCAAAGGTTCACTCTGGATCCTGAATGATGGCACTCCATCCTTTCCTGGAATGGATGTATAACATTCAAACGTATACTTACTTCATCAGTGCTCTCAGCAGGCCATTGCAATGCTCTTGGAAGGAAGAAGCTCCTTAATAGTGTAATATAATCAGTGGTACGGCTTTATTACTTTGCAATCCTAATCTTATGTGCCGTAATAGATCTCATGATAGTAGTACTCAGATATTGCTACTGGCTAAAGCCCTGACTTTCAAAATTTGTATGCATTCATATGAGAATAAGTCCCTCACCATTCCCATTCTAGGGAACTTGCAATCAAGAAGTCAACTTGCAATTCAAGAATTGAATCTCTATTGAGGGTTTAGCTTTCATTTGTTGCTTCTGGGATAGACATCTGGTGGTGCGAATAGCCAGAATAGTCATGCTGATGTCTTCATGCTTAGGCACCATTTCTACCACAAATGACTAAGGCTGGCTAATAAAAAACTTGTCTGAATTTTTTTGTTTTTTTTTTGCAGTTTTTGGCCAGGTCTGGGTTTGAACCTGCCACCTCAGGCATATGGGACTGGAACACCATCCCTTTGAGCCACAGGCGCTGCCCAGGAATTTTTTTTTTTATATATATATATACTTGATTGTTTGGTCCCAGTGCTATGTTGAAGTACTCCTACAATGGGTGTTCAAATGTGATGAATATCACCCACTTATCTCTACCTCAGAACTTTTTTCTGATATTACATTATTTTTCATTCCAGGCATTCTTATCAAATTGGCCAGATTAACAGTCTATGTATACTACACAAAAGTAAAAGCAGATGTACCACCTGAAACTCTGCCTATAGGGAGGACTTCTTATCACCCCTATTTTTCAACCCATTGAGTGATATTGTAGTCAGCTACCCATCATTATGGCTTGTACCCATACAAGAATGGGTACCACCATTCACGCACACCTTGATTGCTTAATTATAGAACTAATTTACACCATTAACACTGTCTCAACTTCAATTCAATAATTTCTTTCTCTATTTTTAAGCAGAGTAAGGAAATACTAATAAATTTCATAAGAATTGGAATATGAAATAGGACTATAATCTTTCACGGAAAAATTGTGTGTTCAGAAAAGCGAAAAATGTATAACTTATAACATATTCAAAGCTAAATTTATAATAGTGGAAGTAAGTTCAAGTTTAAGTTGAAAAAAAAAACAAGTTTATTTATATATTCCAGTGATAATATTTGGATGTGAAATTTTTGGAGAAAGATACCATGTATAAATATATATCAAAGGACCTAGAAGTGAATCTAACAAGATGGATCTCCACAGATAAAGTTGTAACATATAAATTTAGTAAATGAATGGAAAAGCATAATATTAATTATCTGAAGACAATTTAAAGACTTTGATTATTTTTAAAATGTTTATAGTCAATACAATCCCACTAAAATTCAGCCAGGATTTATTGTGAATATCTATCAATAAATTCTAAAATTATATGAAATAAAGAATAGTTAAGAAAATCCAGGACAATTTTTTTTTATTTTTTACATATACATGTATTTATTAGGTTTCCACTTTCGCCTTCACAGATTTAAGAACACTTAAAATTTAATAACAATAACAATTTTTAAGATAAGTACTAGAAACAAAAACCTCGTAGAGAATGAATGACAATAAATACATTCAGAAAAGAAATCAGACAATTGCTGCATCGAAATATTAAGCAACAACAATAATAATAATGCCAAGAAAGTAACATTCACATTGTCAGATAAGAGTATGTCTATCATAGAATGCTTTGACTCTGAGGTTCAGTATGGAGTCATCAGTTAACTTCTTCTTCCTCTTCCTCTTCCTCTTCCTCTTCCTCTTCTTCTTCTTCTTCTTCTTCTTCTTTTTCTTTTTCTTTTTTTTTTTTTTTCTTTTTTTTGGCCAGGACAAATTTTAAAAGGAATCATATAGTAGAATATGTTCCAGTAAAAATCAAAGGTTATTACAAATTATAATAAAAGATAAAATGCGGTATTAACATAAAGGTAGATAAAACAATGGAACAGAGTCGAATCTCTAGAGACATAGGTGTATAAATGTCACTAATTTATAGAAAAGCAGAATGGGCAATATAGGACCATTTTTAAAATAAAGCTCCCTGGGTCAATAGGATAATGGCAGCCCTGCATTCCCTTGGTGACCAGGGTTAATTACTCTTGAAAACACGCTGTCTCCTTTTATTTATTTTTTGTGCATCTCTGGCAGTGCAGTACACAGTATACCTGTATGTATGGACCTCACAGTCATATCCCTTCTTCCATATATCCTTTGGTGTAAAATGTCTCTTTTGGTCTAAAGAATAGTGTTTCACAACACTAGACCAGTGGTTCAAGCATTCAGTAAATCCTTGGATATGTATTAGTGCTGGGTAGTGCACTGCACACAGGAAAGGCAGATATCTTATAATAATGACAAATCTAGATCATAAGTACCCAATATAATCACATTTTTGAGTAGCTGGAAAAAATGGTGCCATATCAAAGGTCTCTTTTCCTCAGGAATTAGGTGCTAAGCAGCAGTGGTAACTAGATCAGCTCTCTGCTGCTGATCACAGATGCCCTCCATCTTTGATATGTCTTCTACATAAATGCACCTTATGCTTGGATCAAAAAGAGTGTTCTCTGCCAAGAGAACTTGCCAGAGACAACTTGCCAAGTCATCATTTCTATGTGATTGTTTAGGGAGTGTCTTTCCAACCTCACTGGTTGAATTAGAATGCAATACAAATATCTTCACAACCTGATCCAAACATGTTTCTTCCACAGATCTAGACACAGGTGCCTAAATATTACTTTTCATGTTCTTAACCAATCATCTAAGTTATTTCTTCTCACTCCATTTATTCTTACCTTGAGATGTTTGTATTTCTGCACAAACTGAACAATCGGGAATGCTGCCTGACATTCTGAACCTTGAGATGATTCTCCCAGATAAAGGACTTAAAGCAGAGATGCAGGGGGTTGTTTGGAGGGTTCATTGCACAACAACGCTAAGTCAGTGAGGGAAGCAGAACTGGAAGCACAAAGATGTTGAACTAAGATTCAATTGCACAGATAAGCCTTAGAAAATTTTACAGGGATTACTGGAATTGGGTTGGGACGTCAGACTTTATTGAGAAAACAGCAGTAAATTTTTAATTCCAAACGGAACACTAAATGGGATGCAAACTACCTCCAGGAAGAGGCATCCTAGGAAGGAAACTTCCTTTCGTAGAATGCTTTTTCCTTTCAACTACTAGCACTAAATATTCCCAGTACCTGGGAGGAAAGCACCTTTACCCTGAAGGAATAATATGAGAAACATAACACAACATCCACTCTGGGAAAAACATTGCTGTAAGAGATAATGTGAAAGGATATTGCATAAATGGAAATAGTTTGGAAGACTGCTGACTTTTTGAAGTATTCTTTCTGTAATTTAATAAAGAAATAAATGTAAAAGCACTTTGGGTATTTCAAGCATCACTCCAATGTAAAGTGCTGTTATTATTAAAAGAAAATCTTCAGGGCACTATCTATCTATATTTAACTGATGTGTTACTGAAAAGAAGCTATTGTCAGCAGGCGTATAAGTTGGTTAAATAATTCAACGCTTTGTGATAGTGGCCAATAAAAATGATAAGAAAGGAGACTTACCTTTTGTGCTTACATGTGTCAATCCTCTCTGAGGATTTTTCATGAACTAGGTATAAGAAAGTGTCAGGTTCATCGCAAAACTTGACAGCAATGAAGAAAGATGTTTCTTCAAATTTTTAGGAATTTTATTACTATGATACATTGTTACAATTAATGAAGTAATGTCAATGCATGATTAACTAAAGTTTCTTCTTTATCCAGATTTCCTTATTGTATCGAATCTGATTTTTTTCTATGCATATCCAAAGTTATTGAAGCGAACCCTCACTCCTCTCCACACTCCTGGGGTTGTGTCATGTGTTTTTCACAGGTAATTTAAGACATTGTTCATTCTATCCAGGATTCTCTGGTAGCCTAAATTGTTCCTTCACCAATTTGAATACATTCAGGTTTACTCTTTATGCTGTGAATTTCTGTGAGTTTACTCTTTATGTTGTAAAGTTCTATGAGGTTGGACAACTGCATGGTGTTCTGTGTTCATCACTACAGTACCACACAGAATAATTTCACTACTCCAAAGAAAAATCCTTTGGGCTTTTCCTATTAACCCTTCTCCTTCATCCCCTGGTAACTATTGATCTCTACACCATCTTTCTAGCTTTGTCTTTTCCAGAATGTCCATATTCTTGGAATCATACACTATCTAGACTTTGCAAACTATGTATTTTCACTTAGCAATATGCCTGAGAGATTCACTCATTTCTTTTTGTGGCTTGTTGGTGCATTTACCTTTTGAATAATATACCATTGTCTGGACATACCACAGGTTTTTTATATATCCAACTATTAAAGAGCATTTTAGTTGCTTCTTATTTGGGGCTTTTATAAATAAGCTTGCTATAAATATTTACAAAAGTTTTTGTGTAAGTTTCAAACCAGGTAAATACTTAAAGATAACATTACTGTATTGTATGGTAAGAATATATTCAGGTTTTTAAGAAAATAGCAAAATGTTTTCCAACATGATCTTCCCCTTTTTCATCCCACCAACATTGAAAGAATATTCTTTTTGATCCAGATTCTCATGATTTATATCAACTCGCAAAAGCCTTACCTCCTAATACTACCACATTAAATGTTAGTATTTTAAATTATGAATTTCAGAAATATATAAACATTCAAAGTATAGTATTTCCTAATATGGAAGATTACTTTACTCATTTTTCTTTTCTTATATGTGCATTTAATACTACAAAGTTCCCTGCAAATATTGCTTTTCTACTGCATTTTAGAAATAATAATTCATTTTATTTTTGTTTTAATTTAGTTCTAAATAAGTTTAATTTCTCTTGAGACTTTATTATTTATAAGTGTGTTGTTTATTTTCAAAATATTTGGAAGTATTTCTCAGTTGGTTTTTGTTAATTCTAGTTTAATTTCATTGTGAACTGAGAACATATTTTATATGATTTCTCTTCATTTAAAGGTAAGATATATTTTGCTATACAGAATGTGGTTTATCATGGTGAATGTTCCCTGTAAGTTTAAGAAGAATGCATATTCTGCCATTATTAGATGGGATAGTTAATAAATGCCAATAGATCAAATTGGTTTATAGCACTATTCAGATCATTTATGTGTTGACTGATTTCCTGACTTTGGTCTATAATTATTCAAGGAGAAGTAATGAAGTTTCTGATAAAAGAGTGACTGTGACTACCAGTCCTCTCTGTTCTCTCAATTTTTGCCTCGCATGTTTTTTCACTCAGTTGTTAAACACATGCACATTTGAAGTTGTTCGCCTTCTTGAAGGGTGACCTCTTTTTAGGTATGGAACATTCCTTCCTTCACATACCTGATTTATTTGTAATTAGTATAACTACCGTAGTTTTTTACAGTGATATACATTTCTCAGTCTCTTGCCTTACAGCCTGACTCTTTAAAATGAGCTTGTCACAGACAACATATAAATAGGACTTTTTAAATATAATGACAAATTTTGTTTTAATTGAATTATTTAAATAATTCACATTTAAGAAGGTGATTGATACATTTGAATAAGCATCTACCCATTACAAAAGTTTTCCATTTTGTCTCTTATGACATTGCTGATATTATTCATTTCACATATGCGCATGCTAAAGTCACCATGTATATTGTATCATTTTTTGTTTAAATTGATATAGCTTAAGTAATTAATGCTAAGAAAAATAAACTATTTTGCCTTCATATTGTTTCTCAGACATTTCTTTCTTAATGCAGATGTGAGAAAGTTTCCTTCTCATTGGGAATCTTGACATTGCCTTCAGGATAAAGTTGCTGGAAATTATATTTCTAAGTTTCTGTTTCTCTGAAAAAGTTTTATTATCTTCTTCACTTTTGAAAGATATTCTACTGGCATAGACTATTGGTGTCTTCTCTATCAACCCCAATTAGTTTACTCCACTATCTGTGTACTTGCATTTTTCACTTGAAGAGTTTGTAGTAACTCTACCTTCATTTCTATGTATGTAAGGTGTTTCCTTTCACTTCTAGTTTCTGTCAAGATTTTTTTCTCTCATTATTTACCTCAATTTGAATACAATATACTTAGATTTTTTTATGTGTGTGGCTTTTGGGAGGTCTTTAAAATTATTGTTGATCCCGTTTGGTGTTCTCTGAATTTCCTGGAGTTTTGGTGTAATGGCTGTGCTAATTTGGAACATTCTCCATTATTTTTACTCCTATTTTCATTGTTTCATCCTCCTCCTCTTCCCCTTCTTCCTTCTCCTTCTTTTTCTTTCTATTCCATTTGCTCATATGTCACATCTTTTGAAATTGTCCTACAATTCTTAGATTTTTTTTTCTGTGTTTATTCTTATTTATTTCTTAATTTGAATTTGGAAATGTTTCTACTGAAATAATTTTAAAGTCACTCATTCTTTCCTCAAACATGTCAAAGACATTATTTCTATTACAGTGTTTTTTATTTCCAGCATTTAAACATTTTTCTCCTAGAGTTTCTAGATTTCCTTTAACATTACATATACTTCATTTCTTACTTTATTTATTTTTCCCTTTAGACTTTTAACATATATTGAATACAGACATTTAAAATTTGCTGTATAATAACTCTATTATCTGTATTATATCTGAGTCTGGTCCTGATGCTTGCTATGTCTCTTTAGATTGAATTTTTATAAATTTTGGGATTGTTTATAATGCTTTGTTGAATACCAGGGATGATGTATAACATAATAGGAACTGAAGTAAACAGGATGTGTACATGTATTATTGTAAGTATGTGAGTAGAGACTTCCAAGCCATTTTTACACTTGACCTGAAGCCAGAAGCCTTAGATATTGAGCATAGAGCTAAGTTTTGGACACCTGAGGCAAAGTATGTCACAGATGTTTTTATGCTACTCAGTTTTAAAACATCTACAAAGGACAGAAAAACCAAACTAACATAAAGCATTCTATTTTATTGTCAGTCAATGAAGTAAATTATTATATATTTGTAACATGTCTAATTCAATAATTCGTGAAAGGTTTAAGTTTTCCATACATGTATCCTTTGACATTCATTGGCATATTTCCAAATAACTACATTGTATTGCCATCATAATTTAATATGTTTGATGACAATATAATGTTGCTAATTTTTTTCAATATGTATATTTTCTATCCTGTAGAATTACTAAAGGCAATTATTTCATAGACAATATCTGAAACAACATATTATCATCTCAACAGCATGAAGTAAAGAGCAAGTTATAAGTGAATAAAGGCAACTTATCTCATTCAAGACAGGAAAATATTTTTGTGGCCAGGGTAGGGGAGAAGGTCTTTGAGAAATTAACTCTCAAAATAATGGAAATTTTTAATATTTCATTACAGAATGCAAAATATTGAGAGACATAATTTTTTTCATTCTATGACTAGTGAGTATCAAATCTACATCACCTCCTTCTATTGGCACTGAAGTAAAATAGAACTACTAAAATATGTGAAGATATTCTGATGTCACACCAGCTGCCCACTGGTTTATACTGCCTTGATAATAAAATATTATTTTATTTTATTATTATTATTTTATAATATTATTATTTTTATATAGAGAAACACATATTTTTCATATGGGACATTTGTTTCTGCATTCATTTCTGATGACCCATGTCACATAAAATTATATGTGAAATGTTTTCTATACTTTAAAACATGCATACTACCAGATGACAGTGTTTAGTATGATATATCACTTAACCTTTGAAAATCTTACTTATTCATCAATAGAATGAGCATTAAGATGCCTGCCTCACAAGGTTTCACATAATGATTAAGATAAATAATAAATCTGTGACTATTACATACCAAAAAGCTTATAACAAATGTAAAATGCTACATTTGTTAATAAATATTTACTAAACGTTTTAGTGAAATGCATCTTTTTATTAGTTTGAGACATTATGAAAATAGAACAGATATATACTTGACCTCACTATTACATATTTATAGGGTATAGACAGCTTTTACATAAATAACTATAGTGTAAGAAAAAGAGGTAAAATCAACCTTGTTTATTAATTTCTCTCCTAAATCACAAATCATTAAGTATGTAATACAGAAGCAACCAATATGTAGAATACTTCATTTATCCACTCAAAAACTTTGTAAAAAAAGGTTTTTAATTTAATTTTATTAGGATAAAAAGTAAAATGTCTTGAGAAAAATGATTTAGCTTCTGGGGAAAAAAAATTGTCTAAAATCATAACATACTTTAATGCATTTCTCCAATTTCAATTTGACATTGAAAAGTATTTCTTATTAGATGATCACCATCAGGTGAACTTTCAATTTATTTTCTAGAGAACAGTTGGAGGAAATATCTGTTTGAAAAGCAAAATGTTTTTCAAAGGTCATGAAAAGGGGAATGCTGACAAAAGATAACAGGACATTCTCATAGGAAGTGCCTTGCATGATAATTAAATTTCTTAAAATACTCAGATGAAAAGATTTTTTTTACCCTGGCTTTTGCCTACAAACACCAGTAGAGCTAACCTCTTTCATAAGCAATGAAGCATAGAAAGTAATTTAACATGCTAGAACCTACAGTATTGTACTGTGCTGTCTTTGGCAACTTATTTTTCTATTAACTTACCAAACTTTATTTTTTTTATTTTTTTAATTAATTAATTAATTAATTTTTTTTTTATTGTGGAGAAGGGGTGGGGAAAGAAGGCGGGGGAAGAGGTGCGTGACAGGGTCGGACCAGTGGCATGGTACCACATTGGCTGTACCTAGGTAGTGGCAGTTTCAGGCCGGGCCTTGCTGAGTTGTTGCTACGCGGAAGTAGCTCGATGGATCTACTTCTAGTCAGGCTTGGGAAGTTGCTCTAGGCCTCAGGCACATGGCAGGGCCCACCAATTCCCTCTTTTGTTTTTTGTATGGCAGAAAAACATAGCCCCTGTCTTAGGTTGCCTGCTCTTGCAGTTTCAGTCTTACCCGTCATGGGGATACAAATATCAATGGTTTGGTGTTTGTAGGTTGACAGAATGCAGAGTGATCTTACCCATCTTTGGGTACTATGAATGTAATCCATCATGCAGCCTCTCCATATCCTGTCTTAGGTTCTCCCTGCTTTGGGAATCTTACCTGTTATTGGTGCTATGGAGGGTGGTGAAGAATAATAGTTAGATTCTTGGTTAATGAGCCAGTGATATTGGACCTCAACCTGATTTAACTGCCTCTAACCTTTTTTTTTGG